>JAPMOQ010037680.1:1081292-1106317 GCA_026543055.1 Argiope trifasciata | reverse complement strand
AAGCTTATATTGGATTTGTACTTATATTGGATTAAGCTTATATTGGATTGGATTGGATCGATGACAATAGTTTATTATGAAAGTGTTAGAAGTTCATTCGAAGATATTTTAACAGTAACTGTAATACGTAATATGTAATTTATGTATAAAAATAAAAAGAGGATCTCCTTACCGCATAAGATTGTAAATACCATAAATGAGACAATTACTTTCTACCTCAGTAATTATAATAATATCACGATAACTGAAATAAAAAATACTCGTATTGCACCTTTGAGATATTTTTAAAAAATTAAAAATGAATATCCCAATTATTCTTATTAGAGTTAGAATATTGCTTTTCTTATTAGAATAATAATATATAGATATTCGAATTATTATTAAAATTTATCTAAAAAAATCATACAACTGTAATAAAAAATATTGTTTTCCGATGCATTTCATTTAATAAAGACATCGACAATCGAAAGCGGATGAGCTGTTTCTAAATGTTTACGAAAGCGTAGAAATGTTGGCGAATGCTGAATATAAAAGCTTAAAGGAAAAAAAAATTCTTATCATGATTTTGAATTTTGGTCATTTATTTTTGGTTATGAAAAGAAGAAAAAAACCAATTGTGAAATTTCAGAAGACAAAGGAAAAAATAATATATTTTATTGACAATGATATTATTGAATTAATTCGTACTGCACTCGAACCATTTAAAAAAACCTTGATTCTTTATCATAAAACTGAGCGAAATAAAACACGGTAGCGAGATTTTGTAAAAACACTCCTTGTTGATTTCCTGAACTCCTGAGCCTAACAGAAAGTTGTAACTTTATTAATTACATGGCTCGGGAATAAAAAGTATTCACCTTAATTAATAAATCATTCAACTAAATAAAAAACAGCTTAAATGGATGAACATAATTAAAAACAATTTAAACTGTTGAACTCATTTTTAAAAATTAAAATTTAATTCAGCTAATTAAAATTATCGTCTAAACAAAGTTAAGCCATTGCTTATATATAAAAATGATGGCATGACAATCTCTTATTAATGGGTGAGAAAAATTTCTTTGTTAGGCTCAATTTATTACAATTGCAAATTTATGATAGAATAACCCGATTTCTCACGGGTCATGACAACTCTAAAAGCTATCTATATAAACTGAACTTGTCTCCATCATCTACCTGCGATTGTAACATGGGTGGCGAGGAAAATGTGGAACACGTGCTCCAATAGATCCCATTTGCTGGAGCAAGACAGAACCTAAGACTGGCAAAAAATTTACCAAAAGGTCGCCAAATTATCAAATTACTGGAAATTCCATTTTTACATAAAATACATCTAAATTGCTTGATTTTCGTCCCAGAATCTGTATCTTGCAGATATGTTTGGGATTTTTTAAAACGAATATAAATATTTACAAATTTTATAACAATTACAGGAATACAGGGTTTCAGCTTAGTAATAACTCTAATTTCAATCTAAACAATCTATTTTCATCCACTTGTTTCTACCAGAAGTGCTCTTGGAAAATGTTTGTAAATTTCCTATTAACGCCTGTTAAATTTACTTATTCTGAGTTTATATTTCCTTATGTTATTTTATTCTTATATCAATCCTTCATAACTGTTAAATGTTCTTATTTTCTTTCGTTATGTGTTGAACACTTACTTCTGTAAGCCCCGTGGGATACTTTGTGGTGCACGGGGATTTTATAAGTGCTTCAATTAATACAAAAAATACGGACTGATATAAGCCATTCTGGCATGTGACGTCACTGCGTCTCCTCATCAATTTTTCTACTCTCATTCAGGAAATAACTTTTTATACATTTTATTTTTCTCTTTATCCAAGTCTTGTTTGTATTTTTAAATTGCCTTTTGTGGTATTTTACCTTTTGAACATGCAGAAACTTTCAAATTTTCAAATAAATTTTAACTCTTACTTTTAAGTTAGGCTATTTCGTTTCTAAAATTTTTCTTCTTAGATTGGACTCAAATATTCTTACATAATATTTAACACGAATTTCTAAAGAAAAATCGTGAAAATGCAAGTAGCAAAAACAGAGGTATAAAATTATATAATTTTATTTCTTACTAGCTGGCACCCGGCGCGTTGCTGCCGTCTGAAAAAGTAATATCGAAATGCAATCAATCACTCATTTGGCAATATTTTATCGAAATGAGATGAATGGTAAGATATGAACAAGCAAATATTCCTTTTTATGTATGTTCTGTGTATTTGTATATTCTTTAAGATTTGTAAAGATGGGTGTTCTTTCAGAATGGTGATGAAAGGAACTATTTATTACATCTCGTGACTCGTTTCATATTCGTTCGGAATCAAGGAGTTTAATGTTCGAAAATGTAATTAAAATATTTTCTTTTAAAATAGATTAAAAATGGAAAACATATTTATACCATAAAATGTTAACACATTAAAGGCAGGAGCACTACGATTTATCGCCGCTTTACCTAGCATACTTTCGTCAAGAACCCCGCCTTTAATGTGTTAATATAGTTGAAGAGAAAATTTTGGAAAATTAAGATGGTGCAAAATTATTTGTACTACAACATTTTTGGTGGTTACTGCGAAAATCGCTAAAATTTAATCAAAATATAAAATCCCCCAGGGTTGGTCTCCCCCAAAATTTCTCCCATAATCTGTAATAAAGTTCTTACCTCTGAGAACAGGTTAATTTTTTGGTAACTCTGCGTATTATATTAACAAAATATTAACTTTTAATCTGGATTTAGCATTTCTTCAGAGTCTATTGTCTCCACGCCGTGGAGACATCTGGAGATCAATCCCGAATAAATAGATGCGGTTGAGATTCAATTTTTTTTCTCAATTTTAGACAGTCGTGCTTTCCCTGTAACCATCCCGTTGGTGTAAACAATAAGCTAACCAAGTTTAATCGCATTCAGATGAACGGTTTAAGAAAACATATGAGACATACAGACTAACCTTCATTTTTATTTATATATATTTCCACTCATTTCAATTTTAAGAAAATTGAATTTTGCAAATGTATTCCAGATTTAGAGCAAAATAAATGTGATACCTTTTTTTCTCAATAACCCACCTTATTTATTTGAATGTACAGGACCCTTACAGGACCATAAGATGTCCAAGACTAAATATGCCAATACAACACAAAATTTTAGCTATTGTGGGTGTAAAGTAAGAGAATATTATCAGAAAAACATAGCAGGGTTTCGTATCATTTAATGGGAAATATTTTTCCCTATGGACCATAAAAGTTTAGATGATTTGCAATTTTTAGGTACTTGTGCTCATATTCTGAAGTTTACTGTATTATTATTTTAAATTATACTTACCAACACATGTGAAAAAATACAGTTATTTTATTTTTTCAAGTCCAAAACACTTTCAAGATATTTTATGAGTTCATTCCGCGAATGTTTTGGTTTTGGCGCAATAAAGTTTGACAGTTCTTTTTTTTATATTTACTCGTTCAGAAACACATTTGCCGCCTTGGACATACGTTTTATTTTGACATTCAGTAATATATATATATATATATTCAGTAATAATTGAACAATCGATAACGATTTTGTAGAAGGAAAAAATATTTCCCTTGAGCGTGAAAGGGTTAAGAGAAAACAAAAATTTTTACATTTCAACACAATCAAAAGCAAGTTATGAAAATTTTATTGTTGCATAATTCTTCAGAGCAAAATAAATGTGATTCCCTTTTTAGTGCCTTTAATAACCCACCACATTTATTTGATTGTTTAAGAAAACGAAAATTTTTACATTTCATCCCAATCAAAAGCAAGTTATAAAAATTCCTATTGTTGCATAATTTATAAGCGATATATTTTAAAAGCGATTCACATATATTACGCGAATGTCGTCCGAAGCATCCCAGCTATGACAATGCCGGCAATGAAGGAAAGTCATTCGGCTCACTCGGGTGATCTGAATGTTTTACATTCTTCCTCCCTCTGAAGGTGAAGCGGAAGCGCTCCGTTGGCGTTTCTCTTCAGAGAGAGCGAATTTTGTGGTCCGTGGCATCTATGTTAAGGTCACTTTCTTTTGGGAAAGAAAGGATTCGTCGTCGTATATAAGGACGGACCGGGGCACCCCTTCTCATCGAACAGGTTTCTGAAACTGGCAAAGCGTCTTAGGAGCAAAAAAATCCCAATGGAACTGGTAAGTTGTCCTTTCACTTTTTTGATTAGATAGAATAATAATTTTAGCAATGTGAATTCACTTAAAAAAAGTGAATGGTTTCAGCTTAGACAGATAGTTGTCGGATCAGTTTAATACCACTTGGTCATACAGGATTCTGAAAGTACAATTCGACAGACGTTTAAACTCTTGGTGGATGTAGTTCAAAATTTGGTGGGTGCCTACAATATAGATGTTAAAGTTCCATTCATTTTGGAGTTATTGTGTCAACATATATTCGGACAGCCGGACAGCTTTCCTCTAAATGTATTTTGGTTGAAATTTAATAGAAATCGACAGATTTGGTGGAGTGGTGGCTGTGGGTCTAATGCCTGTTGGTCATACCAAGCCTGAATAAGATTTAGCTCATTCGAATGAAGTCAGAAGTGTGCGCTTTTCGCTGCTAACGAGCACCGTTAGGGTGAAAGTACGACTTTTTCTCGAACACACACCCTGAGGTCGAACTCATTCATTCATCCATTCACAAGTCAGAATTGAGATCCAAATCAGAGAGAGACTCAGTACCCCCAGAGGTATCATTTGCGATGGGAACTTGGAGGACTTTGCAGTCACGACCATTTGAACGTGCCCCCACTGCCATGAGCCAACACGGCGGTCTTTGGCCGATATGAGGACAGAACTCTGCTGCTTTTCGGTTGCGAGATGAACGTTCTACCAACCAGGCTACCGTGGCCCAGCTATAGGTGGGTTATAGAACTAACTATTTGTTCCAATGCATTAATTTTGGAGAAGAAACTCCCAAAGTGAAAGAGAGCCGTGGTGGCCTGGTGGTAATGTCTTGACTTCGGAATCGGAGAGTTTCAGGTTCGAGACTAGGGGTTCTCTTGCGTGTTAAATCTGTCAGGCCAAACGTCCTCCCGCTGGTGTGGAGAGGGGGGTGCCAGCTCAGGTGTCATCTGACCATGGTTCAAAATGACGAGGTCCATCCCCAAATAGCCGTAGTGTTGCTTCAAAACAGTACGATAATATAACTGAAACTAAAACCCAAAGAAAGAGGAAATTATTTCAAGATTTTTTTAAAACCATCTTATTCACACATAAAGACTTTTAAGATTTAATTACTGTATTAATTGTCTTGGGCATAAATTTCTTATACTGAAAGGTATAATAAATAAATATAATTTAGCTTCTATACTGCGACATTAGAATCTATAAAAAGCTGAAATTATTCTTTTTTTGTTTTTGTTTGTTTGTTAAATATTCGAGAAATCGTGTTTTTGTATAACGCAACGAAAAGGACGAAGATTTTGTTTGGGATTCGAGTTTAAATGTGTTGCTATGGGCTCTAATCGGCCATTTTGACATTGCCAACATATACCCATACAAATTTCTAAAAGAATAAAGTGATTCGAACACCTTATTCGTTACTTCCCAGTCCTTTTATTTTCCCGTATTTCTCGATTTGATATTTTATTTTATATTTTTGAGTACTCTCATTTTGTCAACTCCCAAACCATAATTCGATTTCAAGGAAGATATTATTGATACTATTAAAGGATTAATTAAACCTAAAAATGAAATTACTTTAATTCACTCAATAGCATTTGTAAGATTTAGATTTGATGCTATGTTTTATTTTTGATAGAACTATCAGATCCTCCACAGCATTTCCCATAAGATCATGAATGCAAGAAAAGTTTAAAAAAATAATACATAAAGTTATGAAAACTATTAATATTGAGTTTCCACGATTGTTTTATTTCTAACCTTGCCTAGACGATAAAAATCGAAATAAATAACCTTAAATGGAGAGGCACTAGAAAGAGAAATCTTGTTTCAAAATTTAGATTATATAAAAATAATCCTCATGATTCTTGGTTTCTTAATTTAACTCCTTGCTAAATCAACATTATTGCCGTGGATAATTGAATAAAATCTTTGAACGAATTGAGAAACCAATTAATTAAAAACTAATAAAGAAATCCATTTTGATTGCTTTTGTTATAAATTAGAGTTTAGTTATGAAGCAACCGTTGTAAAGCAACACTAGGGCTATTTTTTGACAAAACTCATCACTTTGAACACCAGCCAGATGACGAGGACGACACCTCAGCTGGCACCCTCCTCTCCACACCACACCGGTGGGAGGACGTTTGGTCTGAAAGATTTAACGTACAAGAGACCCTTTCATACGACGGGTCTTTGGTGGAATCGGGTTGAGAACCTGCAAATCTCCGGTTTCGAAGCCAAGACCTTACCATCAGGCCACCGCGGCCTCTCCGATAGTTTGAAACTCATAAACTAGGCCTGATCCTTGATCACTTTTTCCAATCATTCTCTTCACTAGAAGCAGATTTTTTTTTTTTTTCATCTCCAAACCTCAGTAGCAAACGAAAGTGCCATGTTTTAAAGAAAATGAGCTGCAAAATGAGAAATGTGATTAAATTGGCATTATTGTCAAATTCATAGTTACCCTCTTTCATTTTCAAAGTAAAATTATGTAATTAGGAGTGGAAATATAATTCAAATAATGTAAATTAAAAGCTTATGCTTATAATATCTTTGCTTGTCTGTTTATGGTTAACGCTGCTGTTGATGTGATTTAGTTTATTTTTTATTTCGAATACGTTCACTTACTGAACGTATTAACTGAAGGGCAGTAATAAAATATATAACTACTCCGTGCATACTCCGCCAAATCACGTAATCCGAGCAAAGAAAATGCCCGAATCGGTTTATATTTTGATATAAAATCTTTATGTTCCGTGTTTTTAGAGATCCCATTTTTGGACGAATGGCTCATCTTCAAAATGTTTCAAACAGTCATTTTTGTAAGGAAAAATGATAACAAAAATACCTTCATTAAAAAAAGACATTCATAGTACAGAAAAGATATTAAATACGCTTTTAAATGAACACAGAATATCTCCCCCTTAGAATTGATATTGGAAATTTAACGCCTTTTTTAAGGCCTCGTTGTTGGAAAATAAAGAGAAATTTGTTTGTAAATTAGAAAATTCATGATATAATGCTAAATGACGATTAAGAAAACATAGGTGACAAATTTAAGATGTGATAAAGTAGCATGCAAAGTTAAAGATGTGGTAAAGTAGCATACTTTACAATAAATTTGCAACACTTAAACCATACAAAGGTTTAAAGTATTTACAGTTAACCAAATCGCATACAATGAGGTGTCTGAGATTCGCATCGAATGATTGAATTTTTAATTTTTTAATCTGCAATTAAATGAAAACCTTTCAAGCCAAATGTCCTCCCACTGGTGTGGTGTGGAAAAGAGGGTTTCATCTCAGGTATCGTCCTCGTCATCTGATGGTGGTAAAAAAGGACGAGGTCCGTCCTAAAATAGCCCTTGTGTTGTTTTACAACGGAACGTTAATATAACTGAAACTTAAATCCAAAGCGAGATGAAATTATTTCAAGATTTTTTAAGCTAAAACTCTATAAAAAAAATACAGCAATTTAAAGAAAAAAATGTATTTTTCATGTTCAATTTAAATTTTGCGTTAAAACGTTGGACTATCGTATAACACAGCATTTTAATAGCCCTTAACTATTCGCTGTCAAAATGCTTTTTTAATAAGGTTGACAACGCTTTACTGCACGAATGTTGGCAGCTTCAAATCTTGCCGTAATTTTGGGACACCCTTTATATTCTGGATATTATTCCTATAGTAAAAACGTTAAAAGCAAAAAAAAAAAAAAAAGTCAAAGGAATTTTTTAAAATGATAATGTGATGTCATTCATTATTTTTGACAAAAATTCATCAAATGCGACTTCACTAACTCCGTATTCACCTGACGTAGCACAACGTGACTTTTCCTATTTTTCTATCCTTGAAATTTTCTCTTCGTAGTCACTGTTTTAAAACCATTAATTAGATTTTTAAAAAACATTTCACTGCATATTCTAAAGAAGCTTCTCAAAAGCAGCTTTAAGGCATATTTTGATTATTGAAAAAAAAAGTTGACAGAAATGGTGTATTACAATCGATTTGTTTAGTTTAGTTATATTAAAGTCCCGTTGTAAAGCAACATTAGGGCCATTTTGGGGCGACCTTATCATTTCAAATCACGGTCAGATGACGATGACGACACCTTAGGTGGCACACACCCTTACCTCACCACACCAGACCAGTGGGAGGATGTTTGATCTAACAGATTTAACATGCAAGAGATCCCCTTAAACTACGATTCTTCGGTGGAATCGGGTCTTGAACCTGAAACCCTCCGGTTCCAAAGCCTTGGTCCCTATTCTGGGCCTTACTTGGCACTACTAAAACAAGAGACGCTCCTAATTGGCTTAAATCGCTGTCTACGTAACAGTGGGCTTGTCCTTGGGAAGTGCCATAAGAAACAACTACAGTAAAGGAGAGTTCTGTGTCCAAGATGAGTCAGGAATTCTAAATAGTATCAAAATCCGTTGTTGTTTTCAATGACACTTGTCATTGACAAGCCAGGTCATCGTGGCCCCAAATTACAATCGAAGAAGATTGCGTTGAAGGAGACACAACAAATCTTTATCAATAAAATGATATCTTTTGTTAATATTCTGGATGCATTTTAGAGAGACAAAAACAGTATTCATAGTATTTACTACTTTCAATAGAACAATAGTATTTTCTATTTTCTGTACCATTCAATGTTTTCTCATGTAAAACATACGTTTGTATTCTCTTTCAGTGTCTATTCTCTGTATTGTTGGCGTGCTTCGTTGCAGCAACGAGCAGTGAATCCAATATGAAAGAAATGTTGTCCAAATACAAGTTCCACTTTAAAACTGGCGATACTGGAGAGCATACAAGAACAGAGGAATCGGACGAGACTGGTCATGTCTCTGGCATGTACAGCTACAAGGATCCTAATGGTGTACTTCGCACTGTACGGTACCACGCTGGTCCAGATCTGGGCTATCAAGCTTATGGGGAAGGGTTCCCTCAGTTCGGCGATGTACCTCTGGAATACTATAACGATGTCACCCCTTCAAATCTGTTTGTTGCCCAGCTGACTACGGAGGGTAGAAAGAACGAATCAATTCCAGAGGACTACGAAGTCCAAGAAAGCGTCATCTCCACTGTGACAGATTCACAAAGCTTAGTTTCCACTGTAACAGATTCACCCATTGAAGATATTACATCAGTATCTCTTGCGCCTGAAGATTTGTCAGAAATTGAATCCGAAAGTGCCACAGAAGTCAAGCAAAACTTCACAGAGGAACCGGCATCTGGCAGGAACAACAACAGGATTATCCCATTTTTGCTTCCTTATGGTTCTTTTCATAAAATATTGATCCATTCGGGACATATTTATTATCCTGTACCTCATGCTCTCGCTTACAGCATGGTGCCATCCAATTACCAGATGGTACTGTGATGATATTTTTAGCAATAGCAAATGTATAAATACAAGTTCTGTGATTTGAGGTTGATTATAAAAGTTTTTTTACATATATAAAAGCTGTTAGATTTATAGGAGTAAATCCAAAATTGAAGGCAATGATTTCTCATGAAATTGTCACCAAATAAAATATTGTATACAAGATATCGACAATTTCGCTCGGTATCAAATTTTATGAAAATACTTTCTAACATATAAAGTTGCTAATATGATGTTAATGCACACCGACGATTTAACTTTTATGTCGTTCTTATAAGTATATTTTTATATAAAATAAATGATTTTATTTTTTAGCATCATGTTACGAATTTACATTCTCTTTTTTCATAAAACACAACTTAAATTATTCAAAATAATTTGCATTGAAATGAATGATTTCAATTTTTTTTAAATCGAATTCAAGCAAATGTGATCAGCGATGGTGATCCCATTTACTTGAATTTGGTAAACAAATGTGATCTGCAGTGGGGATCACATTTGCTTGGAATCAAATTTATGATGTTGTTGAGTTTAGAAATGTTTAAATTTAAAGTCAAATATGAATTAAAATCTCACATTCTATCAACGAAAAGATCATAATTTGGTTTAAAAAATTTTTTCTCAATTTTGAGATAAAAAAAGTAAAACTACTCAAAATAATAATACGAGTTATTTTTCAACCCCTTCTTTTTATAAGACGAAATAATACAAATAAACGGATTAATTTATTTAAATTTTATAATTTTTTATTTAGAAGTTACAAAGAAAACGCTAACTTGGGATACATCACTTTATTTCGAAGCACGGCTGAGAGCAGTGATTCCCTCTCACTAACTTCCAGACCTCAGCAAATGAGATTCGCATACAAGACCTATGAATCCCGAATCTGCAGAATCTCTAAAGCAAAATTCTATGAATAAATGAAAGCTAATATCTTACATAAATAAAAATGAATGTCTGTCTGTTATGCCTTCCTAACCCGTTCATCCGATGGCGATGAAGCTGGGTCGGCTTATTGTTTACACCTACGGGATGGTTACAGGGAGAGTACAAATATCTAAAGTTTAAAAATAAAATACGAATCTCAACGGCACCTTTTTACCAAGTATTCATCTCCAAATAACTCGCCGAGGGGACTATAGATTCTGTAGAAATGCTGAATTCTAGTGAAAGGTTAATATTTTGTAGCTATAGTTAGTAGAGCTACCAAATATTAACCTGTTCTCAGAGGTAACTACTTTATCACAAATTATGGGAGAAAGTTTTAAGGGTTTTTAAATTTTAGTTACATTTTAGCATTTTTCGCATTCATTACCAAAAATATTGTAATACAAATAATTTTGCACCATCTTAATTTTCAAATATTATCTTTTCAACTATATTAATGATTTCATGGTATTAAATATATTGACGCGACTTCAACTGAAGCCCTGTGGCAGAGTGGCAGAGGGCCTGGCTCGGAAACTGTGAATTGGCTGCGACTCTGGTTCGAAACCCAGCGGAGGAGCTTTTGACTTTATTTCTATTAATCATTATCATTTATTCCGGAAGTTTCCAGAACAATCTTGATCTTTGTATGACTTGTTTTCCGGGACAGTACTTTCGGTTATTTTCTATATAAACTACTGTAACATATCTATCGGGGATTGTCTTCAACACGAGCAAGCTGCTGTTAATAAAGATCATTTATTTCAAATTAGTCTGCATTTATACGTGACAATATTTTCAATGTTTAATCAATTTTAAAACAAAATGTTTTAACCACATTTTTCTAAAATGAAATTTGAGAATTCTGAACGAATTTTAAACGAGTCATGGGATACCATAAATAGTTTCTTTCATCACCATTCTGAAAGAACACCCAAGTTTTGCAATTCTAAAAGAACGCACAAATCTAATACATAAAAATGAATATTTCTTTGTTCGTGTTTTGTGTACTCTCATACCGCCCGCTCATCCTGTTTCGTCAAAACATTGCCAAATCATTGATGGGTTGCTCTTAATAGTATTTTTTTCGGTGGTAGCAAAGCGTCGGGTACCAGTTAGTGATTGAATAAGTAATAGTATAAGACGGTGTTCTTTAGATAAAAAGGTATCAAAGTTCACATGAAACTTATTAAATCACAAAACATCACCTACAATTCGATAATGCGGAGGATAATTCTTTTCAATGTTTATATAGAAGTTTACCAAGAGATTTTCCTGATCACGTCGAGAATAATTTTGGTATTTTTTCTCCAATGAGTCTATCCCGAATCATTCAGTAATTAACCAAGAGGATCATCGGATTATTGACTCCGTGGTGAAATGTCCTCGAGCTTATATAAGATGAAAGTACGCACAAACGGTCTCTTCATCATTGTAGATTATATTTGAAAAACTAAAGTTCTCCAGAAGTTCACGCAGGAGGTGAATGAAAGATGGAACAATCATTGCAAAGTATTTGATAGAGGAGTTCCATAATCCTCTGGTAAAGATCTCAAAAAAAATTTATATGACATTTATTTGCAATCTTTATTCGAATGACTTGAAGGGCAAAACCACGGAGTGTACTGCACGACAACAATAAGCTCCTGGATAGCGCAGTCTACTCCACTGTATTGTACAATATTGTGCGAAATTATACAATATTACACAATATTGAGAATTTTGATCAATGTTATACAATGTCATACTGCATTCAAGATGCGTCAAGGGTTTGCAATTTTTAATTCCAGCCTCCTGGCATAGGGGGAGCGCGTCTTCCCATTTATCTGGGCGTCCTGGTTTCAAGTCCCGGTTCAGGCATGGTTGTTCTTCTCTCTGTGAGACGCATATATGTCCCATCACCTGTTAAAAGGGATTGTGTAAGCGAATGAGTGATTTGTGAGTGGCAAAGTCGTACTCTTGGCCTTTCAGTAATATTAACGTCCCGTTGTAAAGCCACACTAGGGCTATTTTGGGACGGACCTCGTCATCTTGAACCGCGATCAGATGACGACACCTGAGGCGACACCCCCTCTCTACATCACATCAGCGGGAGGACGTTTGGCCTGAGAGATATAACGTGCAAGAGACCCCCCCCCCCCACATACACATTGCGGTTCTTCGGTGCAATCGAGTCTCGAACCTGAAACTCTCCTTTTCCGAAGCCGAGACCTTACCACCAGGCCACCGCGGCCCCTACTCTTGGCCTTACTTGGCACTGCTAAAACAAGAGATGCTCAGTATCGGCTTAAATCGTTGTCTACATAACAGTATGCTTGTCCTTGGGAAGTGTCAAAAGAAACAACAACAGTAAAAGAGAGTTCTGTGCTCAAGATGCATCAGGAATTCTAAATAGTATCAAAATCTGTTGTTGTTTTCAATGGCACTTGTCATTGACAAGCCCTCTGATCGCTGCCAGCGAATTTAAGCCTAAATGAGCGTCCCTTGTTTTTCCAGTAGCGCCAACTAGGACCAGGAGTACGACTTAGTTACTTCATGCTACCTATTCGCTCGCACAACCCCTTTTTAACAGGATGGCACATTGAGACACCTCGCAGATAGAACACAGGATAACAACCATGCCCTAACAGGGACTAGATCCCTGGACTATGAAGACATCCTACCCTAATGCCAGAACGCCGGCCCACTAAAATCTTGTATCACCAAGCCTCTGTTCTTAGCAGTTTAAATTCAGTAACTGCCCTTTCATAAGGATACAAGAATAACGATGAGTAAAATATGAACGTCATTCGCTTTTTAACAAGTAGCTGAATTATTTACCAGAAATGACTCCATTTTCCATTTTTGCTGAGGAAGTGCTGGTTTCATGGTTGAGCATTCAATTTTGCTGATTCAGTAGCGAACAATAGAAGTCACATTTAGATAGCTGAGTGTTGCGTAGGCTGCATGTCGAGCGTTTAAAATGTTTTTTTTTTTTAATTGAATATTCCTCCGCATGTGAATTAAACTCTTTCATAAGCATTTTTAATACTTGGAATATTAAACCAATTTAAATTCGCTGATAAATTCGTGGAATTTTTAAACAAAAAGCGATGGTAGTGAGATAGGTTTCAATGAAGGATTTGAAAATTTTCGAATTGGGTGGCTGTATCTGATTGATGGTGGGGGCCCGCGGTGGCCTGGTGGTAAGGTCTCGGCGTTTCCACCGAAGAACCGTCGTGTGAGGGGTCTCTTGCACGTTCAATCTGTCAGGCCAAACGGGTGCCAGTTGGAGGGTGGAGTTGCCAGTTGCCTTGGAGGGTGGAGTTGCCAGTTGCCTTGGAGGGTGCCAGTTCAGGTGTAGTCCTCGTCATCTGCCCGTGGTTCAAAATGACGAGGTCTGTCCCAAAATAGCCCTTGTGTTTCTTTGAAATGGGACGTTTAAATAACTAAAATAAACTAAACTAAACTAAAAAAACTGATTGATGGTGATAATTTGTTGAATAAGATGAAGGAAAACAGAATATTCGTCATTATGACACTGCCAGAACTTTTCTCAGAGATTTCCTGTTCACCTTTTCCACAGAAATCACAGGCATCTCTCTACGGTTATTTCTATTATGATCTAGATCTAGACTTCTATTATGATCTATTCTATCTACATGGTCTACTGTGATGAATGGAATCTCACTATGATGAATGCTTCAAAAATAGTGGCAGTTGTATTGAGAATCAAACTGAGCACTGTACTTTATTATACGATAATACACTGATGGAAAAAAAATCCCAACACTAGGATGGAGATGTGCTAGATAAACAAAATTTGGTAGGCGTGTTTATACATCTGAAAGATGACGTCTATTCAAATTTCGAGCTGCGCACGTAAGTGTGGCGCTAGTAGCGACACTATGAACATGCAAATAAGGTTTGCTTTAAATAAGCGCTGTAAGGTTCGTGATCGTTATTTACAGTTGAGATTTGACTTAGTATATTAATGTTAGTCAAGGATGCCTCTGAGAAGACGAAGAAGCCATTATCAACAGCTCACTGAGTTTTAACGAGGTCGTGTTGTAGGGCTACGCGAAGGTGGGTTTTCTATCCGCGATATTGCTGAAAGACTTGGCAGGAATGTATCCACTGTGCATGAGTTTTGGCGACAGAGGTCAAGGGAAGGTACTGCCACAAGAAGACCAGGTTCCGGGTGGCCACGTGGTACTACTTAGAGGGAAGACCGTCGTATTCGGAGTATGGCTGTGGCTAATTGTACTGCGTCTGCAGCTGAAATTCGAACTGCAGTTGGCACCACAATGACACAACGAACTGTTAAAAATCGGTTACTTCAAGGACAGCTCCGAGCCAGACGCACTGTACAGTGCATTCCAGTGACTCCAAACCGCTGCCGTTTGCGATGTGAGTGGTGTCATGCTAGAGCTCATTAGAGGACGGAGTGGAGATCTGTTGTGTTTTCTGATGAAAGCCGGTTCTGCCTTGGTCGCAGTGATAGCCGTTTGTTGGTTAGAAGGAGGCCAGGTGAACGCCTGCTAGTGACCTGTCTGCGGCCTAGACACACAGGGCCTACTACTGGAGTTATGGTTTGGGGAGCGATTTCGTATGACAGCAGGAGCACTCTCGTGGTTATCCCACGCACCCTGACTGCAAATTTGTACGTCAGTCTAGTGATACAACCTGTTGTGCTGCCATTCATGAACAGCATTCAAGGGGGGGGGGTTCCAACAGGATAACGCTCGCCCTCATACCGCTGTTGTAACCCAATATGCTCTACTGAGTCTCGACATGTTGCCTTGGCCTTCTAGATCACCAGATCTTTCTCCAATCGAGCACGTATGGGACATCATTGGACGACAACTCTAGCGTCATCCACAACCAGCATTAACCGTCTCTGCATTGACCGCCCAAGGGCAACAGGCATGGAACTTTATCCCGCAAACTGATATCCGACACCTGTACGACACAATGCATGCACGTTTGCATGCTTGCATTCAAAACTCTGGCGGTTACACCGGTTACTAATGTACCAACATTTCACATTTGAAATGGCTCTACCTGTGATCTTGAAACTTCAATCAATTAAATATGTTACCTAGACAAATGTATTCCTAAAATTTCATTACTGTACAATAATTTTTTCTTGGTGTTGGGATTTTTTTCAATCAGTGTAATATGTTTCTAAAAACCGTTTCCTTTTTTCAGTGGCTTTGTGGAACTTAATTTTTTAGATATCCCTCATATATTAAAGTGCAGATAAAATGTGTTGTTTTTCTAAATTTTATTCGGAGAACCATATTTTATTCTTAATAAAAGTTTACTTTTGATGTTTTGTAATTAATATAATATCTCTCATATGAATGAGTACATGTGAAGTAGAATGTCGTTACATATAAATACACATATTTATTTTTTGCTTCAGAGTTTCAGATAATTGCAAAACTTTATATAAAATAATATTTTGAAAGTGTTTTCTAATATCGCAATTAAATTGAGAATAAAATGTAAAAGTTATCAAACTTACTGCACTGTTTATAAGAAATTATACATTGAGAGATTTCTTATGTTTTTTAGGCAAACTGTGTACTCTTCCCGGTTTTAATATAACTTAAAAAAATTTTTGATCACAATAGTAAGATTCGTCTACCTTCTTGCTGTAACGTGTTGACCAGCAGCCTGCAATAATCCCCTTCGAGAATTTTAGACGAGAAGCTAATGCGCTGCGCATGCGCAAAACATGTTAGCTCGCATCTACGTTCTGGAGTGAGAATTATGTTAAACCCCTTTTTAAGTGTTGTTCGTATCGAGTCTTAAATGTTAAATTTATGTTTAATAACGTGTTAATAAATTATTTTGCTTATTTACTCTGCTCAGTATATGTGGAAACTTTACTACAATAATTCGTTTTCGAATAAAAATAATTCTAAAGAGGTGTGAGGGGAGTATGAAATGGAAATTTCTTTCATGTAATCTTTCACAGCCTCATTCTACACAAACCCCTCATTTCTTTCCAAAAATACCCACGAAATGGGAGACAGTCGAAATGAATTGGCCTTGGATGGCAGATCGTTTCATTTTATGGCAATCTGTGCACCGAAAACAATCTTTTAATGGACATTAATAATGCATTCCGGGGGAACGTGTAATGTGTCACGTCACGCGCCATTTAACCGTGTGCTCATCTAATGAAAAGCTTCTTGTTTTCTCTCTTTTTTGCAGATCGATCGCGTGCTACCATGGGGACTGCAGCGATGCGGGAACCTGCGAGTGCGACCTTTGCTGGGAAGGAGACCACTGCGACCTGTACGGTGAGTGACACGACTGCGTCATAAAAACACGGGGGGCGATTTCGGATGCAGAAATCTTTTATGAGGGCACCATGCACTGATTGGTTGTCCGCTGCTCAATTCTAGTTAATTGGTATAACAAATAATGGTCCAGAATGGGGGAAATAAAAACATGCGGGAGTGGTTTCTTGCATTCGTTCTAATAATTTATTTTAATATTTCAAATGAGTTTTTTCTTAGCACGTTAACTGCCAACTACGAGATATCTCGTATGGGATAGCCTATCAGTCTTCGCCACCTAGTATTCAAAAGTAAGATAAGAGTTATGTAACTGCTACAAGCTCAAAATAATATCTTTGATCAATGCAATCTATAAGCAGAATTCAAAAAAGTTAGAAGTTGTATTTCTTAGTTGTATAGATGCAGTTTTGGAGCTGAACAGCTCTGAACTTATATCTACTTTTAAATTTTATTAAACTTTAAAAAAACAGAATATTTTTGTTTTTCATTTTAACCCTGTGGTGGAATGTATATCATTATGATCTGTGCAGGAAGCAACAGGACAGGTGAATGTGGTTATTAAAGAAATGTTTTCAATAACATTTCTTTAATAACCACATTCACACATGGAACAAACTCAAAAACGAGACGTAACAAAACATTCACGCTCGCAGCTTAACAGCACAGTATCGTATCTCATTCTGGCTCCATTCGTAATGCGCAGTGCATTATGGGATAGCCTATCAGGCATCGCCATCTGGTATCCAAAAGAGGATAGGAGTTATGTAACTGCTACAATCTCTAAATAATGTTAATTTGAATCAATTAATTAAAATTAAAGCCATTTCTAATTTAAATCAATTAGTGACAAATATTGGCGAAAACTGTCAATTTGTTGGAGTAAGGGTCTCATTCTTTTATTTCATATCTCTCGGTATCATGATATCTATAAGCGGAAGAAGCCCCTAATAACGTATCTGGGGGTCATCTCTATCTACACTCGTAATAAATGCGTGTCTGTTGATTCTTGAAAAATCGAGCCATTTGGTCTGGAACTATCAAACTAGGCATAAATACAGTTTAGAGAGTGAGAATGTATACAAATGGAGTACATTTTTTAAGGTTTGAATTAATTACTCGTAGATTGCTTTCATTGCGACATAACTCGTAAATTGCGTTCGTTTCTAGGATGCCAACGACGAGTGATCTCGTACTGTGTTTACTCGCCATTTTTGTGCAGCTACGAATAATCTCAGTGCTCATATCGATAGACGGCTTCTAGGCAAATGATAAAAAATCAATGCTGGCTTGCAGGAACAAAAAATTTATTGAAAAACGAACAAAAAAATATAATTATAAAAATGAGTGAGTGCCATTTTAGGCCAGATTTCTGAAAATTGCCGTGGCATTCAACGTGTTAAGCGGCGTTCCTACGACCTGTAAAATATTCTGTAGACTAAGCAGAACTTAAAAAATTCAACATTTAAAAGTTTTGGCTACATTTAAATAGTAATTAATACAGATATGGTGCAGGGCAACATTCAGTGGAATTTTCCACAAAGTCCAATAAGAATTTTAATTAGGCAAGTAAATGTCAGAAATAACTCTGGTCTAAATATCTGTTCTTTACCACTATTTTTCAAGAAGAAGTTTCATTTGAACAATTTCAACTTTCGCTTCCCCATGAAGTGTGGTACAAAATAAAAATAAAAATGACTCCTCCGGCTTTCCTCTGGTATTCAACAACGCTTATAGTTCCAGTAAAGAAAGATTTATGGTTCCATGTATTGAACATACGAATCCTATTTAAATTACGGTTACTAAGATTATCTGAAAATTTTAGTAAACTTCACCCCGATTAGCAATTCTAAGGTTCTGGGCGTTCTCCACATTCTGAAAATAGCAGATCCTGAAAGATGTCAAGGCATGTGTTGCAATGAATAGATCTACTTATTTGGATCGCTGAGCATTTTCAGTTCAGTTCGCTCCCTTATATCCTTGCGTTCCATTTATCAGGTGATCCTCCTGGTTGTCCCGAGGTACTTTATTTAGTATTTACTCCATGCTTATTCTCTCTTAAACCTACTGCTGTCTCCTTTATCTCTTCTATCCTTGGACGTTGAGCGAGGGTGCTCTCCATGAGAAGCTGTCGCCACTCTGTTTTATTCTTGCTTCTCATTTCTCATGGACAACCAAAAATCCCACGTGTTGGCCATGCTGGTGCCCTATTAGACGGGTGGTGTACTGTTGGTCCCCGGTGCATCAATTCGGCTGATAGCCTAACCATTTGGTTTGTTTACTAGAGATCAAGCTGAAGGGCTTGGCGTTACGGATGGTCAGCCTTCCTGGAGATGGTTCTGAACGTATAGACTTCAGCCAGCTGTGTCTGGGAGTCTCCAGAGCCAGTTACTGCCTTCCCTTATTGGGCTCGGTGCCGTCAAGATCCGAATCTTTTCTCATTTTGCATGGTCCCTTCAACGGGCATCATAAAGTACAACTGGAACCTGTTGAGAATGTATTTGGCATTTTTTTGTCGTAAAGCGTGTTTCCGTGACATAAGAAAACTTTTAATCAGTGTCTCCTTTTTATGTTGACGTCTCATCTATTCGCTCTGGTGATTTGCTGGTGGAGATTAGTTCTCGCCAACAAGCACAGAAAACTCTTGAATCTTTGGCAACTATTCTCATCATTTAAATCTTTTTAATCTTGACACATGAATTTGCTTAATTGCCTGTGTAATTCGATGGCACTTCCTTTCTGAGATATTATTGTTATTTTAATTCCTATACTAATATAAAGACCTTATTACTCGGAGAAATATCATCCACACTTTTTGTCAGCAATTTTCCATTTCTACTCTCAAGAATCGGTGAAGTAAGTTTTTCGTCCACTTTTTTTAACCATCTTGAAAATGCCAATGATAGTGACGGAAATATTGTCTGCAAGCGAAATTCAACCAATCATGTAAAACTTTAAAGTGACGTCACTTTCGTTGTCGTTTGCTGATGAAAAGTGCAAACGATATTTTGCCGAGTGATAAAACTTTTAAAATTGGTAGATATTCTAAACGTTCCCCGCTCATACGTAGGCATGTCTGCGCGCGTCGTAGAAGGGTTCACTATACACGTTCTAGCATCGTAGTGTCCACAAAAGTAAACGCACTGTGAAGCAATTAAGTCCATTTCTGAAGTAACTGGGTCTCGATAAACCAATTCCTTTACATGGACCCATAGGAAGAAATAATTAAAGAGGTCAAATATAGAGATCATGGTGGCCATGAAACAAGATGCCGACACCCAATAACGATATTCATGCTTCGAATAAAGGTTCTTTTTGGTAAACAGGATACGACGTCATACATTTTCTCTCACTTTTTTCTCCAAAACTACGAATCGTTGAGTTACACTGGGCAAATTATTTAATACATTTAATTAGTTACATATTTAATGTTAAAAATTCGATAACTCGATGCATGAATCAGACTCGTCGTTGTATCTTTAATATATACCTGTCTTTTATTTAAAATTAGTTTTATTAACCGTAACATAATAACTGTAACCTAATATAACTTATTTGTTTTGAACGTGTTTTGATTTGAATTTCGGGGTTTTGTGTTCTGGAAAACTAAGGCAATGGATGCAAGAAAACGCCGGCTTATTTCATCTTCAACTTTCAGCTGTCATCATCTGTTAACAGATGATTCCTTTTCAGACATTTTATAACCGCTACAACTTTTATTTCTGTTAAAATATTAAAAGTAAAAGAAAACGATTTTTCTCTTTGATAAACATATTTTATTAATATTATTTTGTATAATAACTGATGATCCATTGTAAACCTTTTGAAATCTGGTTTGTTAATAATGACGTGAAGTGAAAAGAAGGAACGAAACCGATGGAGTTCTACAACGCTTGGAGTCTTGTTTAGACTTTTTAAGGCTATAAGATGATCTGAAAGCTACAGAAATATATATATAATTTGAAGCTTAAGAAAAAAGTTAGGGTAAAAGTAAAGTTTAAGGTACGGACCCTCGCCAAACTGCGCCAAAATATCGCCGAATTCTACTAAATTCGCCAATTGTCCTCCATTTTGGAGCAATCCAAAATGGAGCTATTACACCCATGTGGTCCAAAAAAAAATTAAATTAATAAAATTAAGGAAGAAAAAATAGGTCTTTAAAACTGATGTCTTAAAAAGGATAGAAATGAACACCTTTTAACAATGAGACAAATTTTCCGTGAAATTCAACGAATTTTCCCGAAGATTTAAAGAATAATTTGTATTAGAACATAGGATAATTACTGTGTTCTAATCTCTGTGTTCACTTCTTGAACAGACCACTTTAGGGTTGCCATAGAATAGTCACCGTTCAAGTAGGGGTTATCATATTTGGCGATATATTGCCAAGAAAAATTCAAATTTGGCGGCGTACCTTAAATTTTACTTTAGCCAAGGTTAGTTTTCTAGAAAGTATGCTGAATTCAACTATATTTTAAAGATCTTTTTTAAAAAAAATTGTGAACTGTGCTCAGTAAGCACAGTTCATAGATGCGCTGCTAGCACAAAAGACCTTGTGATAGTATCAGAAGGGGTTCATTTATAAACGGAGTATGCTTTTCTAGTGGACAGCTTCCTCCCAGAGTTCAACAAGGAGGAGGAGACCGCCATCGTCAGCGACCCCTGGAGCCCGGAGGTGGTGTACATAGCCCAGGCCTTGGACGGTGACCTTGGGACCAAGTGCCCCGCGGAAGCCATGATCTGCGAGTGCGTCGAGACCCACTATGCCATCACGGGGGGCGATCCCAACAAGCTCTTCTACATCAACAACCTGACGGGGGAGGTGTATGTGAAGGAGGCCTCGCAGGTGGTTTCAGGGAGGACGTATAACCTGACCCTGACCGCCAGAAGTTCCAGGGGAGTGATGAGTCCCTCCCCCAATGCGCACATGCTGGTGAGTTGCAGCAGTTCGAGAGCACGCACGCCGGCCAATAATACATGAAACACATAATACACATTTAGTTTAGTTATATTAACGTCCCGTTTCGGAGCAACACTAAGATTATTTTGGGGCGGACCTTCTTCAGTGCAAATTTTCTTCACTTTACTACGACGAATATGAGGAATCTGAAAATAAATATCAGAGCACTTAACAGTTTTCAAAGCCTTGTCCATTCTTCGCAGTTTCATGCGGAAATAGTAAGAGTGATGACTATTTTTATTAGAGAGAGTAAAATTCCCGGGAGAATATTTACGTTGTTAAGCAATGCTTTCTTATTAGCACTGGCATTTTCAGGCATGATCACTTTAATAAGTCGTTTGTAAATTAATAAAGGGTCGCGGTGGCCTGGCGATAAGGTTTCGGCTTCTAAACTAGAGGGTTTCAGGTTCGAGACTCGATTCCCCCGAAGAGCCGTTGTGTAAGGAGGTCTCTTGCAAGCTAAATCTGTCAGGCCAAACGTCCTACCCCTGGTGGGGAGAGGAGGTTGCCAGCCCAGGTGTCGTCCTCCTCATCTCACCGTAATTCAAAATGTCGAGGTCCGTTCCCAAATAGCCCCTAGTGTTGCTTTAAAACCGCAAAACAAACAAATTAATTAATGAATACTGCTTAGGGATGACGAGAATGTTTCTAAGAATATACTTAAGGTTTATGTATAAACTAGAAGATTTTTAAAAAAATTTCAGCTTTAAAAATCCAATTTTTTCACAGCAGGTTATTAATATATATTTAGACTCATTTCAGTGAGAAAAAACCTATTATACTAATTATTAATTAATATTTGATGAGCTAATTAGCAAATTTTTCGAAACATGATATTTTAAATTCTAATTGACACAGACACATCATTCTAGTTGGAAATGATGCCTCATATGAGTCTTCATGCTGTCTGCCTCTATCGGGTTAGAAAAATATGCAACTTTTTTTAAACAATTTTTTCATCCACGATGCGAGATTTTTTCTGTCATTTTAACTTTTAAATAACTATTAAAAATTTATTTCTGTAAATATAACTTTGATGGAGGCATAAGACATCCATATAGATTATTTCAATGCATAAATGATTGTATTTGGTTGATTTTTTGTTGAGGTAGGATTGTTTGAATGAAGCAACATAATGGAAAAATATCATTCTCTATAAAATGATTTAAAAAAAAACCGAAACTAGAGTTTTTGGCGAAAGTTCCTCAAGAAAAATCCTCATTACTCGAGAAATATTCTGAAGACTGGCAACATCTTGGTATCGTTTAAAAGCTAAAGGATCATAAAATATGTAAAGGTAAAAAAAAAATCGATATTTTGAACCATTTTCGAAGATCAAATGTATACGTACACTTTAAATCAGAAATAAATGCTAGCGTTTTACTGGATGAAAATTGTTAATAAGAAATATCTAGAAATATTGATTAATGCTTGATTCAAACAGAAAATTTATACACGCTTACAGCAACATACGTCATCGTCATTTTGTCCTTTGCCATATAAAACATGAAGAATCGATAATCATCAATTTAGGAATGTCATTTTTTTTTTTTGGTTGTGAAGCTCGAATCACTTACCTTAAGTTTGTAAATCCAGACGCAGAGACATATTAAAGTTAAAAAATTTATCAACATCCATTTTTGAAAACAATCGGTTGAATTGGTTCCTCCATAACACTTTCTCAAGTTTCCAAAAAAAAAAAAAAAAGAATTTGTATTTTAGATTAGTTTTACCTACAAAATTTGGCCCGAAATTAAACTTGTAACCAAATTTGATATATTTCAGACATCATGATTTGAGTTACCACGCTTATATGCTTCTGAAACTATAGAACCGACAGACATACAATCCCTTTTTTAATTTGGATCAAAATCTGATAGATGTCTACATACTTTAAATTCTTGTACCGAATTTGATCTATCTGGCCCTCTTCTTTTTGTAATTATCATATATTCAGACAGATAGACTTCTTCTTAACTTCTTTGCCCAAAATTTGATAGAAATCTATAAATGTAGTGTAAAGACCGTATATTAAATTTTATCCGCCTAGCTCAAAGCATTTTTGAGTTTTTCACACGCAAAAACACATACATAATACTAAAAACATGTTTTGAATCCAGAGAGGTTCAAAACTTGTAGATTCACCGCCACGTTCAAAGATGGAGAAAACGGTTCGCCTTTTCAAAAGCCTTGTAGATTCACCGCCACGTTCAAAGATGGAGAAAACAGTTCGCCTTTTCAAAAGCATTTCTATTCTCTTCCGGTGCCACGGTTCCTGGTGGTAAGGTCTCTGCTTCGGAACCGGAGGGTTTCAGGTTCGAGACTTGATTCCACCGAAGTCTCTGGCACGTTCAATCTGTCAGGCCAAACGTCCTCACGCTGGTGTGGCGTGGTGTGGAGAGGGGTGCCAGTTCAGGTGTCGTCCTCGTCATCTGATGTTGGTTCAAAAGGACGAGCCCTCGTGTTGCTTTACAACTGGACGTTAATATAATTGAACTGAACTGGACTCCATTCGCTTCCGAGAGTAGCGGAAAAGACAAATTAATTTTCCCTCATCTTATATGCTAGGGAACATTATTACAGTGCTTGTTTTGTACAGTATTGTTATATTTATTTGTTACTTTGCTTGTTATATTTATTTGTTACTTTGCTTGTTATATTTATTTGTTACAGTATTATTATATTTGTTTGTTACAGTATTATTATATTATTTACAGTGCTACTATATAGTTAAGATTGTCATAGGGATTTTGCCGTACAAGCCGAAATAGGAAAGGGAAATGGGGATCTTTTTAAAATAACTATTTGTTTTGGTCAGCAACTGTTATCAATCACTCGCAATGTGGGAATCGCAAACTAAATAATTTTACCAAATTTCTCAAAAATTAATTACGTAAATAACGAGGAATCAGATCAGGAAATAAAAATATATTTTTCTAAAATGACGTTACTAGGGACTAGATTAAGATAAAACTTCAGAAATTAATTTGGATTTAAATTAGATGTTAAAATATCAGTGCGCACACACACACATTATTTTCTTCATATTTAGTATGAAGGAAACTATAAACTAATTCATCTTCAAAAAGTTAATAAAAAAGAATTAAAATAAAATAAATATGTTATATTGTGAAAATAAACTAATGCTGTCTCCCTTCGCTGAAAAAAAGGCATCATAATGTGCCCTGACTTGGACCTCAAAACACTTAAATTCAACTGGGAAGAATTGCATTTCTAACAGATAATCATTACACAGAAAACAGCAATAGGCTACATGATGGATAAATAATACAATATATAT
>JAPMOQ010037680.1:1035171-1081192 GCA_026543055.1 Argiope trifasciata | reverse complement strand
TGTGTGTGTGTGTGTGCGTGCGTTTTACTGCTGCAGAAAAAGTTCCGTGGAATATAAAAGCTTTCTTTTAAATTTCAAAATTTGAGGTCTATTTTAATTACAGTTTTGTGAACTTAAAATTATTTCCCTAAACGTAATGATACAATTAGTAGCTTCTGCCATGTTGTCAAGAGTTTATTATATTATTCGGTAATTATCAACGCGAAATCAAATCTTTAATTGTTTGGTGATTCAACGTAATCAAAAATATGTTTCCTTCCACGAATTTCTATATTTCCACTTTTCATTTGCTTGTATAGCATATTAACTCTTTGAATATATTTTTAAAAAACTATCATTTATGAATCGTCTTTTTTAAGGAAATTTGCATGGTTCTTTTTCTTAAATTGAAACAAATTTTTGCAAAAAGAAAATCTATAATATTAGAAATAGAATGAAACTTACTGATTAAATAAGTGCTTTGGATTTCAGAATATTTTTATTACACTTGTGATGATATCTTAATAAGCTAGTAACAGCCACCAAACATCAGTGATCATTTTTGCATGGGGGATATGTTACGTGGCAGCAGATCGGAAGGTCGCGAGTTCGATCCTTGGCTTAATTCAATGCTCGCATTTGAGGACTCCACAAATACCAATTTGCTACACACTTTTATCTATCAATTTAATAAATAAATTCATTTGGCGCTTGCATAAGTTATTTCCCAAGGGACCACAGAGGACTGGTGATAAGGTCTTGGCTTTGGAACCGGAAGGTTTCATGTTCGAGACCAATTCTATTGAACAACCGGTGTAATGGGGTCTGTTGCATGTTGGGTATGTCAGGCCAAATGTCCTCGTATGGCCAAAAATGGATCGTGCGCCAAAAAACCCACGCAAAACCAAACCAAACCGAGCCAAATGTCCTCTCGTTGGTGTGGTGTGGTGAGGGGGGTGTCAGCTCGGGTGTTGGCCTTGTAGTCTGACCATGGCTCAAAATGACGAGAACCGTGCCAAAATATCTCTAGTGTGGCTTTACAAAGAGACTAAACTATTTTCCAAAACATTATTTAGAATCTAACTTCATGAGATTTCCTGCAAAATTCAGAAGGATTCACAGTCGAATCTTTTTTTTTTCTAGCTGAGGGTTGTCATCGATGATCTCCACCACCACTTAGCCAAAGTGTTGCAGCAGAATGTCCTCACCTGGCTGGGGGATGACGAAGACACCCTGCCGAGGTCAAAAAGAAGCGTGAGTTCTTCTCTTTTAAGTATCATTCCTCCCCTTCTCCTTTGAACAACCAACTTGAAATGGAATATTGATTGTGTTTGAGAGAGACTGCTATTGTAAGAGAATATTTTTGCCACTTAACACGTTGACTGCCAACTCCGAGAAAACTCGTAGATTGCAATCTTTTGTAGGACCAAACCATCTACGTTATCAGATGACAGTCAAAAAATAGCAAAGGAGGGGTCATCTCATGAGATGGATATCAGGTAGTGGCAGTGAACGCGTTAATTAGTTACTACAACTAAGTAATTTCTTTAAAATTAAATATTCGAGAAAGGAGAACACATTGACTAAATCGAAATTTTACTAAAATCTTCAGGTCCATCAATATCAATAAGTCTATAAAAGAATTTCGATAGAAACAGAGTTGGTGAATTATTTTTTTTTGTTTCATCGTTATCAGATTTTAATTAATTTCTTGAAAACAGCAAGAAATATATTTTTCATGTGAATCGTTTTCCCAATATCAGCAATAGAACCTTCATTAGAAGGTTTCTTTCGTGAACCAATTATGCAAGATTCCGCAGAGCATGATAATTTAGAATAAATTAAGCAAAATTTTGTAATATTAATTAAAAAAAAATACTGCCGCTTAGAAGTAATTTCGAAATGTTAGATCTTTAATTATTACTCGAATAATTAAACGTGTATTACATGAAATTCTCTACTAATTCAATTGAAATATAAATAATTTTTTAATAATAAGTGTTTAAAAATCATTAAAATAGGGCATTTTGGAAAAATTAGGTAAACATAATTCAATAACAAATCTTATATGATTACAAATTAATAGATTAATGGTAAACTTAAAATTGAAATAAAGCAATTAGAAGGTCTGATCTTTTAAAGATATTTCAGATCGTTATCAGTAAAAAAATAAACTTTTGGAAAATTGAAAAATTTAAGAAATAAAATAATAATAATATAATTTGAAGAATTCAAATATCGCCGGGTGGGATTGAATGCAATCATTCTATGGTGAACCATTTTCAATAATTATATTTTTAAAAATTGCTTTGTGTTTTAAAAAAAAATCTATAAAGTGTTAACGTACGTGTCACATAAATTATTCTTATTGCATATTGTCGAATGGCAACAGTCAAATCGAAACAAGTCATTTTATGAATATATCAGAGTACGTCTCTACACTGTGCTTAATTCAACCTTTCGTTAATGAATCTGAAAATTATGATTAGAAATGTTCTGGATAAGACTCACTAAAATTTGTACTCACTCAGAGGAAAGAAAATGTAAAAGAAATCAAGAAAAAGGCACCAAATACTATTCCATTGGGCTCAAAAATAGGTGTGAATATTTCCATATGAGTAATCTCTGACTTATTTTTGAAAATTGAAGTCCATGTCTTCCAAAGCTATTATTTCACGAAAATGATTTTTGTATCATCTTAAAAACATAGAGCATTGCTTTTTTAACATATTGACTGCCAATTATGAGAAATTAATGCGAGTATTTTTAGAAAACTCATAAAAGTGTTCTTTAATTTTTTTTAATGAAATAAGTAGCGCGTATGAATATCTATACACTATCAAAAATTAAAGATATGTTTGGATACATACTTTGCGGAAAAAGAGTGTTTGACGAAGTATTATTTGCCCTGTTATTACCTTAAAAGAGTTTTTAAAACGTTTCTGAGTCCTCTTAACACATTGACTGCCAACTACGAGAGAATTCGTAGATTGTGTTCTTTTCTAGGACGCCAACGACGAGTGATCTCGTACTGTGTTTACTCGCCATTTGTGTGCAGCTACGAATAAACTCGCAGTATATCAGTGCTCATATCAATAGATGGTTTATGGGAAAAGAACAAAAAATCAATGCTGCCTCGCATGAACAGTAAAGTCATTAAAAAAACGAACAAAAAATATAATGACAAAAATGAGTTCAAATGAGTTAGTGTTATTTTAGGCCAGATTTCTGAAAATTGCCGTGGCATTCAACGTGTTAAGGGTAACAATTTCTTTTCAAACTACATTTTTATTATTTTTGATTTTTTTAAAAGTTGATATACTCAAATCATTGCTATTTTTACTATCAATTTCCTCTTTGTACTATGTTTACATCATTTCTAATATATTTTTAAAAATTAATACATATTTTAATAATAATATTTAATGTCATAATTTTGAAACTCAAACATTAAAACATTCAATGACGCACTTTTGCCAATCTGGACTCTTTAACTTCCGAAAAGTAGTCAAATGCATAACTATGCATTTAATACAAGTTCTTGCTTATTGTTCCAAAAAAAGAAGTTAATATATAATTGTATTAAATTAAAATTTCCCCAAAAATTAAACTACGTCTGTTTTGCTATTCTGTAGGCATTTTTAACAATCAAAATTGAAATATAAATAAATAAAACGTCAGAATAATGCATCGTCTTGAATAGTGCCTCAGGGGTGTTATCAGAGCTGGTGTCATGTCATGTCACAACACCGCTTCATGCCCTGCAACTATAACCTTCTGGTTATTTAAACGGTGTTATGAGCATGAAGTGGGAGAGACATGGAAAGACGCTCCTGTTCTTATCCATCCCCGTGACGATTATTAAGTTTCTGACAATTATTGATTGAATTATGGTTAAGGATTTTAATATGGATAAAGCAAAGCCGAAGTAAATGAGACTTTTGTAGTTAAGATTTGGAAGTGAATTTGGCTTATTAAGCTAAATATCTTGCAGGAACTGAAAACTTTTGCCGATTTACTGAAACAGAGTTATAGTTTGTTTACGATTATAATATTCTGAAAAATACCAATAAAAATATTTTACAAAGGGTTGAAATTAAGACGAAAAAATACTTTCTTTGGACATTAATTCCGAAAGAGGATTTTTATTTTCGTTTTTATGTCGTGCTTTATACTTTGATTTGCTTAAATTTATACAATTAAATCCATACTTTTTGGTCTTATCAAATAGAAAGGTGAAATTCAAAAAAATTACATGTATATTCCACATCACTGTTTAATATTCTAAAAAATTAGTAATTTGGACTATCTAACTGGTCACCAAAAGCAAGAAGTAGTTCTGAAAGTAGTTCTAAATATTGTTTTATAAGTAGCCCTTACGGTACTTAAAACTACCATTTAAATCTAGCTTACATCTTCATAATGTGACTATTTTTGCGGATGATATTCAAAAGAATACAGAGAATGTAGCCCAAATAACATGAAGTTAATTTATGCTAAAAGAAGAAATTAAAAAATAATTAATGATTAATTTAATTAAGATATTTCTGTTAATGATATTTTTTTTCTTTGTTTTCCTGGGATTATTCTGCAAAGGAAACTTAACTACTGTGCAAAAATGAAGTTGAAAAATGGATGGCAACATAATTCGTTAAATATGTGGTGACATCTTAATAAGCCAATAATAGCTGATAGACATTAGCGATCGCTTTTGTCGAATGGATAAGTTACTGGACTTCAAACCCAAACATCTCAGGTTCGATCCTTGGCGGAATTCAACCTACACATTGGCACAGTTCCGCCAACACTAATGCCACAAATAAAGGGTTAAACAACAAATTGGATTTGTTTCAAATTATCAGAGCAATCCGATTGATGATGATGTCATGTCCATGTTTCCACGGAAAGGGGATGCATTAGCTTTTGAGGGTAAAGACCCCTGAGCACCCAGAGGGCAGAAGTCTGACTTCTAGCTCAAAGGAAGATGACACACACACTTTCGCTTGCACAACCCCTTTTTACAGGGGGCTCCTACATACATCTCACAGATAGAACACACAGAAGAAAAACCATGCTCGAACCGGGACTCGAACCCGGGACGCCCAGGCACGCTACCCCTATGTCAGGACGCCGGCAGTTGTCCGATTTGCAGTAATGTATATAAAATACATCTTGGTTTATTTCAAAATAGAGGCGAGCCAGAAATCTCGTTGCATGCATATGTGGTAAATTAATTCCATGAGAGGGCACTCAGCACTTTTTCCGGTGTTAATCAACAGTCAGAGGGGAGAAGGCAGAGAGCTCCCTACAGCAAGAGAATGCGGACCGTCCGCCGAGAAGGGTCGCTACCGGAAACAGTTGAGACATGATCCTCTTCAAAGAGCCAAAACTGGAATTCTTGTTTTAAAGAATTCATCTGCAAATGCTCAAAGTGTCACGCGTAGGTGGAAGAGAGCAACTGAACATATCTACTGTTAATCTCCATGACATCTAATTAATTCTTCATCAGTGAAACTTCATTTGTAAGAATCCTCTTATTTTAATCATTCAATAAACCAATAATCTAAACAAGTGGACTGATGCATCACACCCACATATATATGTTCAGGCATATCTAATATAATATTTTACACCTTTCTTCAACTCTTTTTCAGACTGAGAACAAAAACTACAACACCGAATTCAACTTCACGCTGGTGTCTGGGGAGGCCGAGAACATGGAGACGGGGGGTTTCTTAAAGTACCTTCTCGAAATCACCGTGCCCCAGACGGACGGAATGGAACTGACCGTCGAATTCTTCACCAAGGAGATTGGAAACGGGAACTACACGCCCGTTCTGGCCCTGTTCAATGTGGAGATTCTGGAGAAGCCCGACGGGGTGACGTTCTCGAGAGGGGACCAGCCGCACATAGAGATGCTGCTCAGCGACGAGGTCATGACTGCGGTGAGGATCGAATTCAGTACCCGCTCTCACTCTGAACACGTTGGTAGCACTTATTTGAAGGCAGTGGGATTAAAAAAAAAAGAGATTATACTCATTTTATACAATGCATTAACAGATTCGGTGCCACTGTGCGTTACAAATAACATGTAATTGTACCAAACCACCTATGTCATTAGATGACACCTTCTTTACTACTACTGTTATAAGATAGCAAAGAAGGGGCCATCTCATTAGATGGATGGTCCTGATGGTCTAAAAACCATCGTTTTAACACGTTGACTGCTTGTCGTGGCTGGTTCGTGAGTGATTAGAAATGAGTAGTCAAATAGAAAAACTTAACAAATTTATTTCAGATTCGTTGGAGTTACTCTGCTCAGTAACTCCTTCTCCAAGAGCTAACATTCGAATATCCTCACTCTTTCAATTACACTCGCGCTAGTTGCCTAGTGCCATTTATCAACATTTATTTCCTCACGCTTCAAAATCCAATCACTGTAAACTAGCGCTATCTATGAACGCTTATTTCTTAAACCTTCAAGATTCCATCACTACACTGCCAACTACGAGATAATTCGTAGATTGCGTTCTTTTCTAGGACCAGACCATCTTTGTTATTAGATAACACCTTCTCTACTATAGTTAAAAAGGTAGCAAAGAAGGAGTCATCTCATTAGATATTTTTAACGATTTTCGAAGTTTCGAATGTATACGTACACTTTAAGTCAGAAATAAATGCTAGCGTCTTAATGGATGAATTGTTATTACGTCATCGTTATTGTGTCTTTTAGCATCGAAAACACGAAGAATAGATACTTATCAATTACGGGATGTCACTTATTTTTTGGTTGTGAAGCTCGAATCCCTTACCTTAAGTTTGTAAATACCGACGTGTAAAATAATATTAATGTTCAAAAATTTATTGACATCCGTTTTTGAAAACAATCGTTTTTTCATGTAGTGAAATCTCTTACACGTTAAATCTGTCAGGCCAAACGTTCTTCTGCTGGTGTGGTGTGGTGTGGAGAGGGGGTTGCCTGCTCAGGTGTCGTCCTCGTCATCTTACTGCTTTTTAAAGTGACGAGGTCCGTCCCCCAATAGTCCTAGTGTTGCTTTATAGCGGGACGTTAATGTAATTAAACTAAACCACGTAGTGAAATATCCTTTCTTTCCAGTATGACCGAGCGATCGTGACTTTCGGAGAAGTGAAGAACACGAATGCGGACCCAGCCCCTCTGTACATGTCGTTTTCGGTGACGCAGATCAAGAACTCGGGGACCGCCTTCGACACCAAGTACCTGGTGACTGCCGGAGCCGAGTACGACAAAGAGACGTACGTCTGGGTCGGACAGTCGGAAGTCACGGTACATAATTCCACTGTGAGTAGCGCTGCAAAGCGAATTGTTTCCTATTTCTTCATTTTTTTACATAAATTTAGCTTATTAAAGTTGTCATGGTGATGAGTTTCATCACTTTTCCTGATCTTGTTAAAAATAGTGCTAAAAATAAAAATAAAAACGATTTTTTTTTTCATGGTTTAGGTTACTACATAAATTTAGTTTATCAAACACTATTTTTTTATTTATTACATAATTGTTTATTAATTACTATTATAATTTAATAAATAATAATTATTATTTAATTATTTATTTATTTACATAAATTTGATTTATTAAAGTTGTTACGATGATGAGTTTCAACACTTTTCTTTTTCGTGATCTTGTTAAAAATAGTGCTAAAAAATAAATAAAAAAATATCAAAAAATTAATTTAAAAAAAGTTTTTACGGTTTAGGTTACTTGATTTACTCAATTTTTACTATACGAGATTTTTTTTGGGGGGGAGGGGCGATTGAAAGTTGTAAATACATATACAATATATTTCGAATTTTTAAGAAAGTTTTAACACAACATGTTATTTGCAGAGATCTACCACTTGTATGTTCAATGCCGAAGTTCGATTCAATCACCAAATGAGATTAGCAGGGTAGTCAGACCGGAAGCCGACTTTTAATCCTATAGGCTCATTACTCTCATTTCATTTTTCATAAATTTAAGCTTATTAAAATTGTTATGATGATGAGTTTCATTAGTTTTCCTTTTCGTGATCCTGTTAGAAATTGTGCTATTCATAAAAAAAAAAAAACAGTTTTTTTAATAAATAGCACAAAAAAAAAAAGTTGAGTTCAACTAATCAATTAATTGAAAAATGTTTTCTAAAAATATTGAAACGTTGTACTGCACATCACTGTACTAAAATTCAGAAATCTAGGAAGGAAAGAAGTTTCGAAAGAGTGAAAAAAAAAGGAAGGAAGTACTTAAATTAAGACTTATTACAAATCACTGAAATCCTTAAATGTGACAATTTATTGAAGAACTATCAATTGGGAATGGAACCTAATTGGGAGGCAAGAATTAGGAATGGAACTTAATTGATAATGGAACCTAATTGGGAAGCAAGAAATGGGAACGGTATCTGATTGGGAAACAAGATTTGGGAATAAAACCTAATTGGGAAGCAAGAATTGGGTATGGTACCTAACTGGGAATGAAACCTAATAGGGAAGCAAGAAATGGGTATGGAACTTCATTGGAAAGGAAGAATTATGTATGGAACCTAATTGGTAAGCAAGAATTAGGTATGGAACCTAATTGGGAAGTACGAATTGGGTATGGAACCCAATTGGGAAGTACGAATTGGGTATGGAACCTGATTGGGAAGTAAGAATTGGGAATGAAACCTAACTGGTAAGCAAGAATAGGATATGGAACCTAAATGGGAATGGAACCTAATTGGGAAGCAAGAATTATATATGGAACTTAAAAGGCTCCTAATTAAGAAGCAAGAATTGGGAATGGAACCTAATTGGTAAGCAATAATCGGGAATGGCATCTAATTGAGGAGCAAGAATCGGGATTTGAACCTAATTGCGGAGCAAGAATTGGGAATTGAACCTAAACTTTTCTTTCCCTTCCGCAGGAGGAGAAGCGGATCGAGGTGGACGTCGTGGGCCCGAAGGAGATTCCTCTGGACAGCGCCGGGGTGTTCGTGCTGATCGCCCACTGCTCCGTCCGGTCGGACAACTTCACCTTCGAGGTCGTCGCCCCGAAGGAGACGGAGGTGGTGACGGTCGGGAACCTGGGAGTCAAAGGTAACGAAAGGCGAATCCTCTTTCGAATCTCCATTGGTAAAAGAACGCGTGTCCCAGGGCAGGTTTGGCGAACCGTTGTGGATTGACGCGCCATTTTTTCTAAAGAAATGCCGTGTATGCACGCGCCGTCAAAAAAGTTTGACTCGTAATTATTCAATAGATAATAAAACTAAATACAAACGACTGAAAACCAAGAAAAAATACATTTTGTACTGTATAGGAGTAAATATTTTTGTTATACGTTTAGTTCAAATTAAAGTAACATCATTATGACTTCTGCTGTTGCAGATTAGATAACCAATAACTTGTATTAATATTTTAAGATGTTCAGTATGCATGTTGAATGGGAATCATCATTACCAATGCATCTGAAACACGGTTTCTTGGCGAGTCTTTAATGTTAGTCCTCTCAGAAAATGACTCACAGTTATAGATCAAAATATGTGTGGTGATATCTTAAAAAGCCAGTAAAAGCCACTAAACATTGGTGATCACTTTGTATAGGGGATATGTTACTCGGTCGCAAACCGGAAGATCGATCCTTAGCGGAATTCAATCCCCCCATTTTCGTAGTTTCAGCCAACACTATCGCCACATATGCTTGAAATAGCATGAGTCAGCTACTTCAAACAGTTAAATATGTTTGGAATGAAATTCCATGTTTCCAAAATTTCGTTCCTGGCATTTTTATATTGATTGTGAGTCTTTCTGTTTCAATCCATTCCAACTTTTTCCTTGCTTCAATAATTTTTTGAATCCCTACTGAACTAGACTGGAAATCAATTAGTTGCATTTCAATTTCCAATCGATCGAATTGCGGAAAGCTCAATTTATTAAATAAAGTCATTTTCAAACCGTTTTGATCGGTGCCCAAACTATTGTGCAATTACCCGCGACTCTGTTCGCTTGGAACTTTTGATATAGGTACGGAGAACTATCAAATGAGGACAAATTTAAAAAACACAACCTAAAAACGATACATTTAAAGGTATCTAACATAAATACAATTGAATAACAGAAACACATAACTAGCGTAAAAACAATTTATTTACACTGTATACCCAAAATAAAACAAAAAGCAAATCAAGTCCGGTCAAATGCATTTTATTTTTGGAGCAAGACTGAGATAACTACAGCAGTATTATACACATCATAAATAAACTTTTAATTTCTGTGGAAACACAGTTGTCAACAATCATGGGTAAACTATCAACGCCAGTGGGCGTAACGCACATGTTTGACTTTGCAGTTGCGGTAACGCAATGCAGACAAGAAATTTTTTTATTTCCTTTATTTTGTTTCTTTTAATTTAAAAGCACTTCAAAATGAATCGGAATGGTCGATTCATTAACAACATTTGATTTTAGATAATCAAACACTAAGAAAATAAATAGAATCGTTTGAAATAATCGGTCGAAATTCTGCTAAGTCCAACTTCATTTCTGTTGGGGAAAATATCCTGGAGCCTTACTCATCTTTGACGGAATTTGGCCTCAGCGTTTTAGCGCGAAAGTGAATTTTGAATGAATAAAAACTCCATGTACCGGAATAAAAAGCAGCCTGTGTTCTATTCCTGACTCTGTGCTCGATTTCATCCCATTCCGTTCGGCCGTTCTGGCGTGATTGACGGACATCCATCCATCCAAACTTTCACATTTATAATATTAGTATAGATATATCAATAGATCCATGGCACCTCTGGTTCGCCATCCCTGTGCTAGAGCTTTCAGATTTGGTCCAGTCATGTTTGGAAGAGTACAAAAGTACAACTCGTAACAATTCTTTTATCAATGTTTTCACAATAATAATAATTTCATAATCAATTCATAACTGATCATTCATTTTTTTCGGTAAATATTTGATCTCTTGAATTTCTGAAGGGTAAACGGAAACTTGCTTCAAACCAAAGATTCCTTTTCTTCTTGTTTGTGCTTTAATACGCCTGTTTTGACTTTCCAGATTTCGACACGAACTACGACCCCGTGCCTCAAAGCGTCTACTTCTACAACACGACAAAAGAGGGTTCGGACGACGACGTGATTTATACTTCTGCAAGGCTCAATCTCGGAATCATGACGAATGTTGGTAAGAAATCATGTCGCAAAAACCCTTTTAGAAAGGAAACTATACACATGGATTAATAGTGGCATTTATATTTTAAAGACGTACTATTATTAGTGACATTTATTTTTTAGGGACTTATTCTATTATTAGTGGCATATATATTTTAGAGATATTATTATTAGTGGCTTTTATATTTTAGGTACATACTATTATTAGTGGCATTTATACTTTAGAGACATATATTATTATTATTAGTGGCATTTATATTTTAGGGACATATATTATTATTATTAGTGGCTTTTATATTACCACATTGAAAAAAACAATCGAGTCTCAATAGCCGAATGATTATAACACTGGCCTCGTAGTCAAGGGATCGCGAGTTCAAACCCCAGTAAATTAAAAAAATCGTGTGCATAGTCAGTCTGGACCTTTCTTTAGTTTACCAGATAAGTGCTCTGTAATTTAGTTAACGTCTCCAGAAAAGTATTCTGGAAATTTCCCTGCTGATATAAAAGCAAAAGATCTCTTAGTGTTCTTAGTTCAGAATTGAACAAATAAATTGGTTTAACCCTACTCCTTGTGTGTTCTTAAGTTTTATCTAAGTCATAATATTATTGGTAAAAATTCTAAAAAATATAGAAGTCAGCTCTTGAAAAATATTTTTCTTATTTTAAAATAATATTTAAAAAATTGTTTCAATATTATTTTAAAATAATAATAAAAATATTTTTCAAGAGCTTATTTTCTCCAATATTTTTCATAATATGTAAAAGTTATGAAAAATATAAAAGAAAGTTAGCTCTTGAAAAATATTTTTATTATTATTTTAAAATAATATTTTAAAAAACTCAATATAACTGATATTTTTTCTTCTAAAACAATGGAACTTCGTTTAATGGGCATAAATCTTACTTCTAATGCGTTTAGAGAAATGATTTTTCCACGAGAACAATTCATTCTATTTTGGAGGTAATGAAAATACTCACACAAATTTATAATGATGTAATTTTTTGTTTATAACACAAGCTATTTTGAGATAAAAATGATCTAAAAACCTTTGCCATAGGCTATATTTTGAAAATTTGGTTTTATTTTTGCCTTCGGCTATATTTTAGAACGAAAAACAACATTATCATTTAATGGATTAATAGCTTGTATTGCTTTCTCAGGATGATGCCTATTAACACAAAATGAAAACACTTTCTCTTTCTTTTACTATCTTCTTTATTTCACAAGGTTATTGCTCTGTGGCATCTATTGTTTCTTCCTTTCCAGGCCTGGTAGACATTTTTCAGATCCATGCAAAAGATATTTGGATCTGAACCTTTTGATTCAGTCCTTGCTTCGTTTTTCCATTTCCTACCCGTAATCTCAAGAAACAACCAATAAACAGGATTCGAACCCGACATTTCAAAGTTATCTATTTTGGGAAGTATTTACTATGCAAATTGCCAGCTCATGTGTCGTCCTCGTCATCTGACCGGAGTTCAAAATGACGAGGTTCTGTCCCAATACAGCCCTGGTGTTGATTTACAACAAGACGTTAAAATAACTAAATTAAACTAAACTATCTTTCGGGTCAGTTTAACCTGAATGATACCAAGACCAAATACTCTACGTGGTATTCTGTGGCAAATAATTCAGAGTCATAAACAATTCGGGCTGGCTGTATCCACCTCTAGTCCCATAATCTAAGCAAGAAATAAAACAACGGGGATTAGAGCTCCACAGCCACTTGATGAAATCCCTCCTGGTCCATATTCGACAATGATATCTAAACAAAACTTCTTCCGAGTAGATACGAAGGAGTTCCTACAACAGTTTTATACTGCTCAATCTAGCATGTGACGTCACGGTGCTCTCTCGCCACTCACTCTGCGAAACATCGCTCGCTGGGGAAAGTCACTGTTTTGCATTTTATTTTGCTCATTTCCCAAACTGCCTGCGGTAATGGTACTATTATATAGTTACGAAAAAGGAGAATTATCTTAAATGTGATATTTTATTACTAAGGGGCAGCTCCGATTTAGTTTTGGAATCGATTGAAGATGGAAAAAGAGCGTGACATTAGATCTCAGAGTTAAGGGTCGGTTACACGACCGGAGAAGCTTCAAATGAGTCACGCGTCCGCTCCTTCAGATCCCTCTTGTGATTTATTGGGTTCTTTTGATGCATGTCGATTCTACCGACAATTTGTCAGTAAAATGTTCAGTCATACTAATGACTCTACGATCCACCCGAAGGCAATCAGAAATAAATACTGAACCGCCGCTACAGCAACACTGCTCGGAACTGAGGTTGAGTACTAAGGGCCATCAACGACCATGGTACAACCCTCCCCTTAGGAAATACGTCCCGCCATCATTGCGAGGAGCCATATCCCCAACCTTGGTTGGTGACATCCAACCGTCATGCCTGAAGCGTCTCATCCTCAATTACGAAGTGCCTCTCCAAGGATTAGACCCCAGGGTAAAACCATGACATTACTGGCACTCACAGTTGCATTTAAAGCGGCGTTCCTACGACCTGTACCAGCCTGCAGACGAGGCATGCGTGATACAGTCCTCCCCGTAGGAAGTACGTCACGACATCGAAGGGCGGTGTCATATGCCACACCTTTTGTGTATTCACTGGATTGGCGACATCCAACCACCATACCTGAAGCATCTCATCATGCGTCCCCAGGGATTTGACCCCAGTATAAAACAGTGACATTAAGCAGAGTTCCAATGACTGGAGAATCTTCAGGTGGGCCATGTTCTCCCCCTTCGACCCCTCTTGTGGTTTTCCGGGGTGCTTTGGTATTTTTCCAGTTTACCGACAATTTGTCGGTAGATTGAACGGGCATCAAAGAACTCAGGAAAACCGCAGGAGGGTGTCGAGGGAGGAACGCGTGTCTCATCTACAATTGGGTGCAGGTCGTTGGGATGCCACTTAAAGCCGAGTTCCAACGACCTGTCCATTCGGCAGACAACTCCTTCGACCCCTCCTCTATTTTTCTGGGTTGCATTGATGCCTGCCCTTTTTACCGACACATTTTCGGTAGAATCGACAGACAATAAAAGAGCCCAGAAAACCGCAAGAGTGGTCGAAAGGGGAACGCATGCCCGGTCTGCAGGCGGGTACAGGTTGTAGGAACGCCGCTTTACTGGCACGCACAGTTACATTCAACACGTGATGTCGCGAACTGACGGCTATCATGCACAGCATCTGTTTTGTTTCTTTCCAGGCAATCACGGCGAGCCGAGGGAAGACGGCAACGTGATCAATGTGACTTTCGCCATTTACGCCTTGAACAACGAGACGCACCTGGACAAAGAAGTGAGCTTCACGACCAAAATCATAGTCGGGAGAGAAGTCCTGCACTCTCAAGAGACCTCTGTGAAGTTGGTGGCGCGAAAAGACGCAGATAAGGTGAATTGATATTAAAAAAATATTTGAACAGAATCTAAAGAATGCAATAAAACCAATAATAGTAGATCACCTTTTCTTGTAAAAGATTCTGAAATTTTCCGTGTTTTAATCACAATTTAAAGCAGACATTTTCAAGAATGCTAAATAATTGTAATTTATTAATTATTGTAATGGAAACTTCTAGAAGAACACCTTTCCAATATAGCAATATTATAGTAGCAGGAACGAATACTATTAGAGTACATTTTCTTGTTTGCATACAAAAGTTACTGAAATTTTCCGTCTTTCAATCGCATTTTGAAGCAGACATTTTCAAGAATGCTAAATAATTATAATTAATTAATTGTTGTAAGGGAACATATATAAATGCATGGTTATGATTCATTTAAATATCCAAAATTCCTTCAACGATAGCATCGAGTTTGTTTCAAACAAGCGAAAACTAATTTAGTTCCCTTTTAAAAATGAATTGGATTTTACTATTTTTTCTAATTCTCCACGTTTATCTGAAGCATCACTGGAATGATCTAGAATTTCATCATAGATTTTTATGCATCTCTTTTTTTCTGAACGCTGTGTGGATTATTATGTTTTAGTATCTTATTGACCATATGCGTGGCGCTTTATGGCCCTTTCTGGGCCTTGTGCCAATTGTACCAACAATCCAATTCATTTTTTAAAGGATTTTACGATTAATGGTCTCAGACAAGGACGTGTTTTTTTTAAGTGGAGGTTGAAAAAAATTTAGAATGAGAAAAAGGACAAATATTTCAAGATTTATCCTTCTAATTGGTGTCTATTATTTATGTTACTGTTAGTCAGACCAAATCCAAAAATCCTTTGATAAGAAGAAAGTCTCCCCAAAGAAGTCCTAAACAGTCTAGATTGTTTTCAACAGAAGCCTGATGTTGGCGGCATTTCGGGCAAAGAGGGTAAGAATATTCACCCTGAGAAAATACCAAAGAACAATTGGTCTTGGAAATCATAAATAAATTCCCTAAATGTGTCATTAAATTGTATACTGATGACAGCAAAATCGACAATTCTGCATGTAATGGCTTCTATATTGTAACTCTTCGGATTATTTTGTCTCTATGCCAACGAAATACAGACCTCTGTTCCGTTTTTAGAAGCAAACTACTAGCAATCGATGAGGAACTTAAGACCATTCTACACGAAATTACTTAAAGTAATCCGAATCACAGGCAATCAAAGACGCAGATGGCGACAATCTTTACTCCCTTTCTTTTACACTTCCTCTGCTTTTGACTTTCATTCTTCTTTCCTTCGAGGTTAGACGAGAGAGCTCTCCATGAGAAGCTGTCGCCACTTTGTTTGCTTCCTGCTTCTCATGGACAACAAATGCCCCCAGGTGTTTGCGGCTCATTAAAGGCCGCTCCTACTGCTCGTCCCTCCTTTAGACAAGCCACGCGCTTCCCCTTCGACCCCTCTTGTGGTTTTCTGGTTTCCTATGATGCCAGTCGATACTACCGGCAATTTGTCGGTAAAATGTTCCGGCATCAAAGGAGTCCAGAAAACCACAAGAGGGGCTTGAGAGGGGAAAGCGGGGCCCGTCTGAAACTTGTCCGGTCGTGTAACCGGCCCTTTAGACAGGTGGTGTACTGTGAACAACGGTGTATCAGTCGAGTGGTACCTAGACACCAGAGTGGCAAGTCTGCTAGGAATCAATCGAAGGGGTTACTCCTTGGGCTTGGCGTTAAAGATGATCAATGTATCCGGGGGTAACCACGAGCGTATAGGTTCCTGCTTGCACTGAAGGAAGTGCCGAGGAGGGGAATGGCCAGAGTCGGTGGTTGCCTTCCCTTGTTGGGCTCCATGGTGGACTGTGCCGTTGGACTTGAATTTCTATATGTCTCGTACTGATAAATCCAAACGGGTTGCTTTCGGTGGGCAACAAATTACCTCCAACGTTATTTCAACAACACCAAATTTTCCAACCTTTTTCGTAATTAAAAGATCATCTTACGCTGATGAAATGCTTCATTCTGTGTCTCCAATTTTTGGTAGAAAAGGCTATTTCTAGTACCATAGGTGAGGTCAAAAGCACTAAAAAGCTCAGATAAAGCGATTTATTGGTCAACGTATGTTCTCATAAGCAATCTCAGGAAATTGTTAAAATCAAAGCTTTTTCAACTATGCTAGTCATTGTTTCCCACCATGCGTCTCTGAACTCCGACCAAAGAGGTCATTTCTTATGGGGAGATGCTTAATGTTCCGATTGAAGAAATTACTGAAGAATTGCAAACACGGGGTGTGATCCATGTACGACGTATTTCCATACGGAGAGATGATCAGTTCCAAAACACTAAACATTTAATTTTGACGTTTGATTTAAATTGCCTGAACACATAAAGGCAGGTTATATGCGCCTTGCTGTTAGACCACCCAATCCATTAGGTGATTTCAAGTGCTAACGTTTTAGGCATTCTAAATCTTCTTACCGTGGGACTTTGACCTGCGTCTGTTGTGCAGAAGTCGGTCAGGATTAGACCTTATGTCCCCAATCAATTACGTTGTTTCTAGTGCCAACGTTTTGGGCATTCTAAATCTTCTTGCCACGGGACTTTGACTTGCGCCCACTGTGCAGAAGTCTGTCATGACAGTAGAGACTGCATTGCTCAAGAAATATGTGTGAATTGCAAAGTAAATCACATTTCTTTCTCTTGGAACTGTTTTGCCTGGAAACAGGAAAAAGAAATTATTTTGACTAAACTAAAAGCCCAAATATCTTATCACGTTGTCAGAAAATTAATAAAGTCTAAAACCTCTACCGCTGGAAATGGTAATGCTTCTGCCGTCAAAAAATTATTTACCACATCCACTCAGTGGGATTTAAATGATCTAATTTCTGGCATAAATCTGAAAGGGGCTCTATACCAATAGCGTGTGATTCAAATAATTTATCAAAATCTTCTTCTCTCTCTGTTGCATCAGTTTGTGAAGAAATGTCTGCTTTAGCTCATTTAACTGGTTTTAAACTTGCTACGCATACGAAAAAGTTGAAAAAGGCTTATTCTGTTTAAACAAAAAAAATGATAGCAAGGCTGAAAAGATATCAAAATTTTATTTTGTATCACCTCGTCAAAATCCTAACACAAGTACACTACAAAAAACTCGAGGGCCGCGGTAGCCTGGTTGGTAGAGCGTCAGTCTCGTAATCGAAAGGCAGCGAGTTCTGGCCAAAGACCACCGTGTTGGCTGATGGCAGTTGGGGCATATTCAATAGGTCGTGACTGCAAAGTCCTCCAAGTTCCCATAACCTCTGTTGGTACTGAATCAGGGATGAGTCGGTCTCTGATTGGGATCTCAATTCTGGCTTGCGGATGGATGAATGAGTTCGACCGCCTCCTGAAAAGGGTTGTGTCGTGTGTATTCCAGCAAATTCGCACTTTCACCTTAATGGTGCTTGTTAGCAACGAAAGGGGCACACTTCTGCCTTCATTCGAAAGAGCAGCGCTCATTCGGCTTGGTATGACCAAGCGGCATTACACCGACTCGATCCGACAAAAAACTGCAGATGCTTCTATTCGAACCAAATTGCTGCCGTCGGCTGACATTGTTATTCCTATAAAAGAAACAAAAATGAAAAAATTTGATGAATCTAATATTGGTGTTGATATGAAATCATCCTCTGTGTCAGATGGTGACACGTTAGAATGCAACATGTCTGAGGACTCAACAGCAGTGATTAGTTCTCCACCTCCTTGCAAATCCAAAAGAGAAAAAAAGAAAGTATATTATTCCCACAAAATACAAAAATATTTAGCATTTTGCTTAATTATTTCTCTTTAACATTGTTATTTATTGCCCTGAGTTTTCTTTTGGTTTCATCACATAACATAGTTTCGTATGATTTTAATTCTACATTGTTTATTTAGTCTGCATTTAATCCTTTTATGGATTTACATTACGTCTGCTGTCCTTATTTTAGATGTTTTAGATTTAATTATGTATACTTATTTTGGATCCACAGTTTTACTATGTCAAAAACTGACTAACTATACTTCACAAATTATCATGAAAAATTTCCATGTTTTTAGAATTTTAACATCTTTTATACAAAATCACTATATATTTTAACACCACGTTCTTGTTTATCTACCCTACGTTTATCCGGGCACGTGCTCAAGATTATTAAACAAGCAAATTCAAAACATTCATTCACGAGGTTTCTGTATGCTAATCTCATTTCATTAAATTTTTGGCCATGATTTTCACTAAGTTCTCTTATATCTAGAGTACTTTATTTTATATTTTTCTTCTAGGATCCTTTTAGAAATTTAGATCTCCAAACTTGATTTTCCATTTCAAAACTATTCTTTCTTTGTGGAATTTTAATACGTCAATGAACTACAAAAATAGGATACATTAGTAGTAAAAAAATATCATTGCTTTAATCTCTCTTTTTACTATTTGTTTTTCAGATGATCGATATACGGTCCACTTACGGCGACTTGACCACTCCAGATGTGGGCGTGGGAGACATGGCCATGTATACTCTTTGGTCCAATCTCACCTATAACGGATTCGCAGATTACGTGCTAGAAGTCGACGTGCAGCGCTACAAAGGCATTCCACGACTCGAAGCTTGCTCGGCTCGACTGTGGAATTACAAAGACAGTTTCGATGTGCCCTATCTCAACACCACTTTTATCGACCCCGAAATAATCGACGGAAAATTCATCTTCAGATTCAACAGAATCCACGTTACAGGACAGGTAGGATGCTTCCGAAAACTCAAGTAAATGTGCATGTTTTAAGTATTGAAAATATATAAAGAAAAAAAATTACATGCGTGACATTACAGAGATTAAAGATTTAACTGATTATCTTGTGTCACTTATCATAGCCATAAATTTAATCATATTTTTTGGCTAAGGTGAGCGAAAAATGCCATTTTCAACGCAGGCAATGACTTTAAGTTTCATGATTTTCTGCTGAGAAATTTTATGCTTTGCCTTCTTTCATGGAACTAAAGTTTATAACTAAGCATAAGTGCGTAACACAATTTAATTAAATGCTTTTAGATACCATTATCCTGGATACTTTAATATTTAATAAAACAAAAAAGTTAAGAAAATACATATCGTCTGTCCCGATTTGTACCTGAATTTGATGAACTTGCTTGTATGAAAGTGAAAAAAATAGATTTAATATTATTTTAAACAATAAAAAGGAATTTATCTAGTAAAAACAAGTTTTTAAAAAACTCAAATATTAATTCTCAAAAACTGTTAATTAAATGCAATATCTTAATGACATATAATCTTATTAAGTATCTTAATAATAATAACATATTCCTTCCTATTATTTTAATGATAATTCGGGGGAATGTCTCATCCTTCACTTTACTTCAAAATATATTATCATCAAGATTAATTTCATGATTTTTCAAACTAAAAGAATTAATGCAGGTTTCGACTTAGCCTAATTGGTGACAGTGAGTGGGGCCCAAAAGATTTTTAGGGCCTCACGGTTTCTTTACTTTGGTAATTAAGAACTGAAATTTATGAAGGTATTTTTTTTTTGCTTCATTAACATTGCTTTAAAAACTGATAATTAAATGCCATCTTTTAACACTCGCATATTCCTTATTATTTTGATGATAATTCAGGGTACAGTTCACTTTACATGAAAATATATTATCATCAAGATTATTTTCACGATTTTTCAATTTTTGACTGTAAATTCTCAGACGACAGAAAACATTTGTAAAAATATTTTTTGAACAAAAAATTAAATGAATGCAGGTCAAAAACATTCCCCCCCCCCTCTTTTTCACTGCTTTAGTAATAAAGAACCGAAATTTATGAATGTATTTAATTTTTTTGCCTTATTATAGATGTATAACAAAAAATTGACTGGAACATAAAATAGCCAAAAAAAAAAAAAAAAGTCAACACCTCCTCTGATGGTCAGACGAAAAATCCTTCTACCCATTTTATTGATTTTCTGACAATTTAATGTCCATCATCAAAAGAATATAGCATAGATGCCTATACCAGTGAACAATGGGGTAGTAAAATAATTTTCTTTTACGATTTTTTTTTTTTTACACTCTGTGGCGCTCTCCACTGCGGAACGATTTTTGTTCCTTTATTTATTTATTTTTGTAAATTTATATTTCAAAAAGTGGTGGCAACACCAACTTTGGTTATTTTTAAAGTTTTGATTACTTCATGTATATTTAATTTGTTAAATAGTATTGTATTTTTTTGTAAATAATGTTTGTTAAATTATTATTTTAAAAAGTGGTGTCAACAGCAATTTTTGTTATTATTTATTTTAAAATGCTGGCATCAGCATCTGTTATATTAAAAATACAAAAAGTAAAAAGGAAGAAGTTTTTTTATGGCTAAGAAGGTTTATGTTTATTTTTTTAGTCATAAAACAACTTCTTCCTTTTTATTTTTGGAATTCGGTATTCTAAATATAACATATGATGATGCCAAGACTTTAAAATAAGCAATAACAAAAATGAATGTTGCTAACACTTTTTAAAATATAAATTTAACAGACATTATCTATACTTATAATAAAGCTCAATGTGTGTGTGTGTGTGTGTTGGCGCTCTACAGACCAGACCGTTGGAGCTACAGCTACCAAATTCGGTACATGTATACCTTGGAGGTTGGGAATGTGCACCTTGGAGCCCTTTTTTCAAATTTTTAATTAGAATTTGAATTAATTAAAATTTAAGCGAAATTTTGACGATTTTTCGCTATAACTTCCGAAAATATTATCGCACAAACAGGATTTTTACATCAATTTAAAGATAAAAAAATTAGCTTTCTAATGGTATCTTTGTTTTAATGTATAACTTAAGCTTCTATTTTTAACGAATTTTTAAAGAAATATTTTAACCATGTTTTCAACAATATATTTCGGACAAAACAATAAAATTTAATCTGCACGAGCACGTCAAGGGGGAAAAATTAGGTTTTATCAGCATGTTGCCATCCTATTGACGGAAGTTCAAATTAAAAAAAAAACTATCATTACAAATTAAATCTAAAGAAATGCAACTTTTAGCACGTGACTGGATAAAATAAAAGAAATATAATATGTGACATTTTCTAAAAAAATAATTAACGAGCAAAGGGGAAAAAATAGCTTTTATTAAACTGTTGAAATCATACTGACAGAAGTTCAAACTAAAAAATAAATTAATTATGACTGCAAATTAAATAAAAAAAATGTAACATTCACCACGTGATTGGATGAAATTAAATAAATATTAAATGTTATGTTTTCTAAAAAAGAAATACAAGACAAAGGTTTCTATGATCGTTTGCAACATCTATATCATTAATTTAGTAAATCAGTGTTACGTGACTTTCGAAGTTTAAGTATATCTGGCAGAGAAATTATAAAGAGAGCAAGGCACATAAGTATTTAATTGAAAATCTTAGACCCCATTACTCTTGGCGAACCAACTGGTCGCCAAAAGCGTCTAGTTTACAATAAAGTACAATATTCTTCAACAAATTAAATATATATGAAATAATCAAAACTTTAAAAATAACAAAAGTGGGTGTTGCCACCTCTTTTTAAAATATAAATTTACAATAATAAGTAATCTATCCTTATAATAAATATCAATGTGTGTGTGTGTGTGTTGGCGCTCTACAGGCCAGACCTTTGGACCTACAGTTTTGGTAAATGTATGCCTTGGAGGTCGGGAATGTGCACTTTTTTCGAATTTTTAATTAGAATTTGAATTATTTAAAAATTAAGCAAAAATTCGACGTTTTTCGGCTATAACTTCCGAAAATATTATCGCACAAACATAATTTTTGCCTCGATTTAAAGATTAAAAAATTATCTTTCTAATGGTATCAGTGTTTTAACATATAACTTAGGCTTTTAGTTTTAATAGATTTTTTAAAAAGCATTTGAAGCATATTTTTCAACAACATATTTCAGACAAAACAATAAAATTTAATCTGCTCGAGCACGTCAAAGGAAAAGGTTTAGGTTTTATCAGCGTATTGCCATATTATTGACAGAAGTTCAAATTAAAAAAAATCAACTATAATCGCAAATTAAATCTAAAAAAATACAACTTTCAGCTTGTGACTGGACAAAATAAAATAAATATAAAAAGTGATAGATTCTAAAAAAACAAAACAAATGCAAAGCAAAGGTTTCTATAATCATTTGCAATATCTAGATCCTTAATTCAAGAAATCTTCTTTATTTACGTTAAACCGGATTGAATTTAGACAGAATATGCAATCAAATTCCGACTCAATGTCCAATTTGTAAAATATTAGTAATAGGCATACATATTGTTTAGTACTGTTAGCTTGGTCTAAATGAAGTAAATAATTCCATTTTATGTAACTTGAGTCAAACAATGCATTGATAAATAATGAGTTTTAGATTTTTTTCACTTTTCATGTTGTACAAAATATTTTTATTAATATTTTAAATAAAAGTTGCACATCAATCAATCTTCTAAATCAATCATTAAAACTGACTGGTTTATAAAAATAAAAGAATATTATTATGAAAACGTGTTCCTTTAGATCTTTCTGTCCACCATCTTAAAGAAATCAATTTTAGGCCGGAATTAATCCAAGGCTGATAATCAAATGAATATGTGTTTGCGTATATGAAAGAATGCTCGCGTGTGTGTGTTATGACACAACACACCAGACCATATGATCTAGAGCTGCCGCACTTAGCATTTACATATTTACTTTGGAGGATGAAAAAGTATACCTAAACGGAGGTTTTTTTTAAAAAACTTTAATTATTTAAAAATTAAGCTAACATTTCTAATTTTTCTGTGATAATTTCCGAAAGTATTACATCACAAAACTGTTTCTTAAATCCCCTTAAAAATGACTTTTTTTTCATTTATAACAATGTTTTAACCAATAAATTAAATTTCTACTTTTAATCAACTTTTAAAAAAATACTGTTACTGTATTTTCCAACAATTAATTTTTCCCAAAATGAAAGTAGAATTTAGCCTGCAAGAGCACGTTAAATGTGTACCAGTGCTTTGCAGTTGCTTTGACAAAACTCAAACGGAATGATTAAATTAACTCTTTTTGCCAATTAAACCGAGGAAAGTGTGATGCTCAGCACATGTTTAAATGGTAGCGTAATGTTATGGGACAAGTATTAGATGCGATATTTTCCACATAATTCTCTAACAGCTGATTGCAAATTGGAGATATATATAGTACAATGAAAAAATAATCGTAATGCTTCTATAATAATACGTTACGTGTCTATCGGAGATTGAAGTTTAAATATATTGGGCTGATAAGTTATGAAGAGAGCAAGGTACGTAAGTATTTAATTGAAAATTTTTGAATGCATTACTGAAGGCGAGCCAGCTGGTTGTCAAAGGCGGCTAGTAATAAATAAATAAAGGAGCACAAATCGTACACCGTACTGAAATTTTGTTAAAAAAATATTTATTAAAAAAGGAAACGTAAAAGAAACTTTCTATCCGACTTGGGGGGCCCATCTGTGATGTAGGGACCTGAGACAACTGCCTCATATTCCCCTGCTTTAGTAAGGCTCTGAATGAATGCCCGAAAGTTGGGAAAAAATCTGTTCCTGTTGAAAATTCATTATCTCATTGGTCATCATGAGTGTACAGTAATCATAATGACCGTCTGTCTCTCCTGCAGCGTACCCCGTCCATCTACAACGACTCCATGATCTACGTCCACCTAGTGATGAAGGTGAGCGCCCTGCCGGTCAACAAGGAGAGCACCAGGCTGACCCCGACGGTCCGGGTGGGAACGCAGGGAAAGCCGGAACACGACGTCAAGGTGCCCGGACTGGAAATCAAAAAGAAAGTGAGTTGGCGCCGAATTCGTTTACTCTTCTTTTGATAATATGACACTTAACACATTGTATGCGGGTCACTTACTAGTACGTTTTCTGACGATTGATGCTTGTGTGTCGGTCACGTACTAGTACGGGTGAGTGTAACAACATGGTTTGTTGGTGGGTACAAAAATAACGGTAATGCTCTTGTCTACTACATAGATTTCGGAAAAATTCTGACAAATAAAAACGAGTTTTGACATCAGTAGATGTGGAACGGGAAGGTAGATTTAAAAAAATCAATTAAGATTTAAAATTCACTTTTTATTTATCCATGCGAAAAGGAGTGAATTTTGCCTCTTTATAAAGGAAAACACTTTGAACGTTACCACACTGTAAAACATGATTAGTTTTATGATTGCTCTTTTTTATAATGTAAAAATGTTTATGTAACATCATTCGAAAAAATTACAACTATATACTACTCTTCCTATTTGATTTTGGTAAAAGTGTAGAATAGTGTGCTCCTTGCTGCGCCAAGGATGCCAAGTCGCCAACAAAGATGGCGGGCAAAATAAACAAACTTCCGCGGAACAGTTACGGTTGCCATTTCCCGCCTTTTTATTTAGAATGTTTAATAAATTATAATTATTTGTTTAATACTGCCCGGTGCCTTCTACAGATGCCTTCGGCATCTGTAGAAGGCATCTGTAGAAGGCACCGGGCAGTATATTTTAACTTTAAAAAAACATCCTAGGGCTTCGCTTTCATACGGAGCGGGAATGCAGTAGCTTCGCTAGCACATTGAACAGAAGGACGGTGTGGATTAAGGAACAGTGCATAATAATATTACAAGTAAGAATAAATGATGTTATAGGAACAAATATTATACAGAATTTTTAATATTTAAAGTACTTACTTGCTTTATTTAATCTTTTCATAAACACTTAACACTTCATAACACTCAAAGCATTCTTTTCAAGCCTCATTAACTCATCAAAAAAATATTCCAATCACACTTCATCCATTCAGAGGTTCGAAATAGTGCCTACCATCGCAACTACCAAACATCCACTCCTGTACGATTGCAGACATAATAATATTTCGAGGGAACCAAACGTTGAAGCGCCAAAGGAATTACGAGAACTGCGAATAATTCCATGGCAGACTTCTTTTAATACGAAAACGCAGACGATTTGCGTTTTTTTAATTATCACATAGTGATAATTAAAAATGTGAAAACGAAAATTTGTTTTGTAAATATTAACACTAAAAATGAAATAAATGTTATTTTCATTAATATTAATTTTATTCTAAACTTTCTTTGTATAATAAATTTTAAATTGAAATAATAGGCAAAATGCAAATAATCTGAAATCGATATTTTAAATATTAAATTTATTATAAAACGGTTGTAGTTCATGAACAACTCAACTATCGTAAAAAGTAGTAAATAAAACAGAATGAGGGTTACTGTAAGAAAGTTCCGTTGGGTTGCCATATTGGCGAGAAACTCGGGGGCACACCGTGCTACACTTCAACCTTGATGTTTCATATTTACGATACTATAATAAATTTATCCACTAAAAAACATGTTTTTTGTTTACAACAATCTTATGGTTGTTATTTATATATTTCTATTTATATATTTGTTTATATACTTCAATATAAAATACGAAAAGTGGGTTCAAAAGTGAACTAATTTTGGATCTATTGAGATTTAAGTGAATAAGTAAGTTTAAACCCAAAACGCTCGCTCCCGGTACCAGTCCGCTGCGAAATATACCCGCACACAATGTGTTAACATGTTAAAGATATATTATCACTAGAAATTTTATCCGTAATAAGAGCAACTGAAATCACAGTAAAAATCCTCATTTAATGATTGCAATTGAATTATTTAATCTGCAGAAGGAACAGAAATTTTGATTTGGAAATTTTTCAACTGTGGTATTGTCGTTAAGCACTTAAATATTAGGTACTTTATTTTTGAATTTTGAAATATGTGTCGACTTTTCAATATTTAAAATTGAAATTTGAATTTATTATAGGGATATTTTCACTTGACTGGGTTTCACTATTAACTATCCATGACTCGTCATTGACGTCATGAATATTTTATATCTTATATATATATATATATATAACTTAGGCTCACCCAATGTATATTCTTTATTTTTCATGTTTATTTATATTTTATTTATCTATTATTTTTTTAATTATACCTTATTTTTCCATTTATTTATTTTTCTTATTCTTTATTTGTCTTTCCCTCTATGCTTTAATTTATCTTAATCTTTCTCTCTATGCTTTTATTTTATTTCAAGGGTTTTATTTTTTTGTGCTGCCTTTAGCTTCTTTTGCCTCTTGTACATGTAAGTATGAAAATTATGTTTGAATAGCGAGTCTTTTGATAGCTATTTAAATTCTTTTTTTTTAATTGTAATTATAAGCTTTTCACCGGTGTAACGCCAATTTTGGCACACACGTAATCGCCATCAGAATGGATATTTTATATGACACATCATTGACGTCATGGATATTTTATGTGACATTCCATTGGCTAACATTATTCTCCAGGGTGATTATGAAGCTCCACTTATGGTGGTTGAAAACGGTGTGGAGTGGCCTTACCTGTACGTGGGAGGTGCCATCGTGCTCAACATCACCATGTTCGTGCCCATAGGTCAGGGCTACGCGGAGGTCTTCATGGAGGCTTCCGGCGAGAACAACCCTCCCTTGCCCGCCGTGCACGTTTGCAGGGCGGAGCTCAGTGACGTCGGCAGGAATGTGCCCTGTTTGCGCATGCACCAGGATGAAGTGAATGCAAATTTCACTAAATATTCCAAAACGTGAGTACCAAAAATAACTGCATTTTTTTCATTCAGGGTCATGTATGCGAAATTTTTAGAATTGTGTGGAGAATTTTTCATTATTATAGTTCATTAAAGTATTATTTTCGCAGGATTTAGCATTTTTATTTGTGATATTTAGAAAGTTACAAACTTTTCTTAATTGTTGTTGAAAAAAATTGCTAGGATGTCTTTCACAAAAAATCATAATAGGTATTAACCATCAGCAAAAGTGTTGATGGGATTGAAACTTTGGAAGCTGTCAAAGTCACAAGGTGACCTCGGACAGATCTTAAGCTCTTTTGCTTTTAAAGCTGTGTTTTATCCATCTATTTACAAAAATGTCTTTATCCACAGAGACAAGAATCGTCCGAAGCCGGACATGACAAGCATAATGCTGGGTGATGTCGGCGCATTGCCCGTGGAAGGAAAGAACTTCGCTCGAGTGTCTGTGGTGGTGGAACTGCCCGAAGGAGTGATCATTAAAGACGACGAGCAATATCCCATCAGCTCGGGCCTGCTCATCTCCACCAATACCATCTGGAGTGCGATGGCCAATTACACTATGAAAAAGAGCGCGCCCCCACCACTGGAAGAGGTACTAATCAGACTTAGTAATTCACAGTTATTGCATAATACAGAATTCATAATCATTTAGCAACGCACGTTACTTAACGATATTATATAGCAATGAAGCATATTGTACAATAGAGCACAGGATTTTTTGTTATACGTGGTAAATAGAGAACTTCTGTTGCTCGCAAAAATTGTACCCTATTCTAATTGTTAAATGCGATGTGTTGTATAACGGCTTATGATTCATCCGTTTGACATTAGAGTGACTACAGTGGAATGGGTGACAAATAAAGTCTCCAAAGATTGGATCTGACCAAAGCAAAGTTTACATTGAACACAATTTATTTAGGAAACAAAATTAAACGCACATATTATATACTATTTACAAACATGATGAAACATTTGTACAAAGACGGTCATGACAGGACCCGATATCACCACCGAACCATATTACAAACATAATGATACGTCTTCCTATCATGTCTTGTTGTTGTTGTCGTGTCCGTGTTTTTCACGGAAAGGGGGTGCAGTAGCTTCTGAGTGTAAAGACCCCTGAGCACCCAGAGGGCAGAAGTCCGACTTCTAGCTCACACACACGACACAACCCTTTTTAGGGGGTGGTCGAATTCATTCATACACTCATTCATCCATCAGCAAGTCGGAATTTAGATCCAAATCAGAGACCGACTCATCCCTGATTCAGCACCCCCAGAGGTATCGTTTTGTTATGGGAACTTGGAGGACTTTGCAGTCTCGACATATTTAACGTGTCCCAACTGCCATTAGCCAACACGGCGGTCTTTGGCCAAGACGAGGACAGAACCCACGACCTTTCGGTTACGAGACTGACGCTCTACCGACCAGGCTACCGCGGCCCTATCATGTCTATATTACAAACATAATGATACGTATTCCTATCATGTCTTAAATCTTACATTTGAATATAGGACCAAATAAATACCAGAAACCATATCAAAAAATAACTTATATGTTTGATGTCAAGTGAAAGGATTTACTTTAAATAAAGACACACAAAAGCAGGTTCAAAATGCATTGTCTCTTTTTAGAATAAAGTACGAGAGGTATACGAATTTAGAAATTAGTGCCTTAATGCCGAAATTTCCTAGCACTAATTGCATGGTTTAAGTTTCTGAATTTATCCTCGATATTAAATTAAACAGGCCACGAAATATTACCATCACATAATAATCACAAGTTAAGTCCACTGTTTTCATGTATCAGCAACATATGCAAGCAATAGTCTTCTTCTTCTTGTATACAGCCGACCACTCCGCCACCACAGAACGCAGCAGTATCGACAGGATGTGTTGGGGTCGACTGCTGAATAAGCATTGTCCAACCTTACATGGACCGATCAGTCAAACTAACAATCCTTTCGGGGTAGTAAATATCTGTCTTACAAGCAATAGCCTAACTACTAATTGACCACTAACGAACAATTGTTTAGACGCAGTCCAAAACCATTCAGTTCAAAAAGCAACATTTTTTTCCGGAGTGCACACGGCTCGCCATTGCTACACCCACTCTATCTCTCCACCAGGACCAAGTCATCCAATTGGACGAGAGAATTCGCCCTCTCACCCACCCGAGCCTTCGTTCCTGGACCATTTGAGAAAGCAGCTCATTCACAGACTCCCTCCAGTCTGAGGCCCATCTTCTTTCAGGCCTAAATTATCCAGAAAGGAGATAGTCTCGAGTTCGAGACAGGTTCTCCAGAAATTCCAAATCTAAAGTTTAAAAATTTAGGAACTTTTAATCGCTCCGTTCTCTCTATGTTATACCTCTTCCTGAAACATTAAAAGCACTGAAAATGTTGCCTCTCATTCCTATTCTTGGGAAGAATCTTAAAAGAAAATAAAACGGATAGTAGTGGAAATTGATTCTAAATTATTATAAAGTTTGAGTTTCAAGAATTAATTGAAAAACCCTTTAGAATCACTTAAATAAAATAGATAACTTCAATATATCTGAATTTGAGATATTTTAAGAGGATAGGTTGAGGACAACTGCCATTTATGTATTCGCCTTTTAGAAAAATCAGAATGCATGAAATAGATATTGGTCGGTTATTATTAACCTTGTTGTATGTATATGATCAAAAACTTACCAGACACCAAATGCAATAGAAAAAAAATATAGATCTTTTACGATTACATTATTATAAAACTGAAAGAGTCAGAAAATAATTTAATCAATTCGATGTTATTTATACGAAATCTTTATTCTACTTCCTTCAATTCTCATCCATAGAACTATTCAAGTCCGATCATTTGATAATGTGTTGCATACTGAAAAAAGCTCCCAACTATTGCGCGCAATAGAAGATTACGCCTATTTCCGGAAAACCACGTGATCACAACGGAACAATGGCTAATGTTTGTCCCAACGACGTTATCTCTGCTGTTCATACGAGGACAGTACATAGGACAATACTTGGTGGTAAGGTCTCGGTTTTCATGTTCGAGACTCGATTCCACCCAAGAACCGTCGTGTGAGGGGGTCTCTTGCACGTTAAATTTGTCAGGCCATACCTCCTCCCGCTGGTGTGGTGCGGAGAGGGGGGTGCCAACTCAGGTGTCATCTGACCGTGGTTCAGGATAACGAGGTTTGTCCCAAAATAGCCTAGTGTCAATTTACAACGGGACGTTAATATAACTAAACTAAACTCACCGATATGCGAACGTCCCTCTAAATGAAGGTTTCTACTGCTCATAATGCGAATCTAATTTCGTTTTGCAGTTTCAATGGCCCGAAGCATCTGCACACTACAACGAGGAAGAGAAAATAGTTCCCGGGCATCTGGCGGAGGTAGAAATCTGGGTGGACACCAAGATCCAGACGATCACCGCCATGACCATCGAAGTGGAGGGAGTGACCAAAGATATCAGTCTGTGCGGTTTGAAGGTGAAGTCCTTCGGTCGGAACCTGCCCTGCATAGACTTGGATACAGAGCCCTTCTACTTTCCGCACGAAAACCCGTTAGATGGTAACAAAGTGGCGGGACTCAACTTTTCAGCCCTTTCTAATATAGGTATGAATTATTTTACACTAGCTATTGCCCGCGACTCTGTTCGCGTGGAAAGTTTGATGTGCGGAAAACGATCAAATAATGACAAAAAAAATTAAATTTCATCTAAAAACGATACACTTAAAAGTATAAGCACATACGAAAAATATATGTAGCATAAAGGCTATTAAATAACAAAAACACGCAACTCACGTAAAAATAATTTGTTTACATTGTATACCCAAAATAAAACATAATAGCAAATCAAGTCAGGTCAAATCCATTTTATTTATGGACCGAGATGGAGATAGCTACAACAGTATTATGCACATCATTTTTAAACTTTTCATTTAAATGAAAACACTGCTGTCAACAATCACGCTCTCTCTTTCAATGTCAGTTGGCGTAACGCACATATCTGACTTTCTTACGTTAGTTGGTGCAACACAATGGAGATTAGACATTTTTTTATTTCCTTTAATCTGCTTTCTTTTAATTTGAAAGTGCTTCAGAATGAATCCAAAAGAACGATTCATTAAAAACGTTTGATTTTAAACATATCAAACACACAGAAAATAACATAATCGTTTGAAATAATCGGTCGAAATTCTTCTTAGCCCAACTTCAACTCTGTTGGGGGAAAAAAAACCTTTCTTATCTTCGGAGGGATTTGGCCACAGCGATTTGGTGCGAAAGTTATTTTTTAATGAATAAGAAATGAACCCCTCAATGAACCGGAATAAAAAGCAGCCTATATTCAATTCCTGACTCTAATCTATCTCTGTGCTCAATTTCATCCAATTCTGTTCAGCCGTTCTGGTGTGATTGAGTAACAAACATCCATCCATCCAAACCTTCAAATTTTCATATTTATATATTACTGAGTATAGATAATACTTGAAAAGTACAGGGTGCTCCAACAAGACCGAATAAATTCTGCGCAAACAGATTCGTTGTTTGTAATTCATAAAAAATGTACAATGTACCTCTATGATCCGTAGTTTTCGCGAAAAACGAGAGGGAAAATGTACAATGTCATATCTTGTTTAGAAAGAAAACCCTTTATTCGAAACATGAATATCGTCATTGGGCGTTGGGATCTTGTTTCATGGCCACCAAAATCTCTAGATATGACCCCTTTAAATTTCCTCCTATGGGTCCATGTAAAGGAATTGGTTTATCGAGACCCAGTTACTTCAGAAATGGGCTTAATTGCTTCACAGTGCGTTTACTTTTGTGGACACTACGATGCTAGAACGTGTACAGTGAACCATTTCAAGATGCATGCCTTCATATGTGTGGGAGACATCTTCCTATGTTAAAAGCCTTATTACACAGTGAAATATCGTCTACATTTCAAAGTTTCCCATGATTGTTTGAATTTCGTTTTCAGGCAATATTTCCGTCACTATCGTCGGCATTCTCAAGCTGTTTAAAAAAAGTTGACGATGACGATAAACTTGCTTGATCGGTTGCTTGAGGGTAGAAACGGAAAATTACTGATGAAAAGTGCGGACGATATTTCGCCATGTGATAAGACCTTAAAATTATGTAAGTACTGATGTTCATGCTTGGGATAAAGGTTTTTTTCCTAAACCGGATATGATGTCATTCATTTCATGTGTATTATGTACATTTTATGTATTATACACATGGCGTCATACATTTATACGTTTTCCTCTGAAACTACGGGTCGTAGAGGTGCAGCTCTTAGGGCATTTTTTATGTATTCTATACAACGAATCTGGCTGTGCATAGTTTATCTGGTCTTGTTGGGACATCCTGTATTTTCACTTTCAAATTCAATAAGTAGAATCTCACCATTTGAATGGCTCAGCATAGCCTGATTTGGCTTTTGTGCTGAAAAAACCCTAAATAACCTAACCTAACCAATCAAAAAGGAAAGAAAGAATAGGGCAGGAAAAAATACAGTTCTATTGATTTGGAAAAATAGTTACTTTATTTTGTTCTTCCAACACTGTAACTAAAATATTTTTGGAAACTGCAAATTTGGTCTTGTATCAAAGGGTAGGAGGAACTAGTGTATTAATTGCATGCCATTGACAAGCTTTTGGCCTAATAATGCCATGCGTTCTTGGATTCACCGCACGTCATTTTCAGATGTAGTCAATTGACTAACATGTGTCGATAGACGTTTAATAACTGGAATGTGTCAAATACAAAAGCACCTGACGAGTTACAAAGTCACCTGATTTGTCAAATACAGCAACTGACGAGTCACAAAGCCACCTGACGTGTCAAATACAGCACCTGACGAGTCACAAAACCACCTGACGTGTCAAATACGGCACCTGACGCAGTAATTCTTCAGTATAATACTTCTTAGGTTTTTTTCACTCACAGCTCATCTGAGGGGAGATATTTTCTCATTTGCATTGCAGTGAGGACATCTTTACAGACATCAAAGATAAAAAACAAATTAGAAAAACAGGGCAAATAGCGGAAAAGGAATTCATTAAAAATAATTATTTAAAAAATATTAAGGAAATAAGTCCCAACTTTAAAATATATATATATATATATTTGCTTATTATATTTGTACAATTATTAACTGTCTTAGGATCTCAATAAAAAATATTATTTATAAAAATTTTGATGAAATGTTTCCACTTTTTTTTTTTAAAAAAATCATCTCTCATTACAAATGTTGAGCAGCCTGAAAGGTAAAATCCTGTTTGTAAATTTCGCAATGAATAGATTTAATTTAAAACATCCTATTATGACGAAATTTATATAAACTCCATTGATACTAAGGATAATAATAAATTATATTTAATAATGTTATAATATTCTAAATACATTTATAAATTTTTTTTGCTCAATCACATATTTTCTAGAAAAGCTTTCATACCAACTACTGATTGAATAGTTTTCTCTCCTTTTTTTTGTTATAATCTTATAAAGGTACATTCCGTAAGCTTCCCTCTTCAAAAAAAAAAAATCACAAGACTTTTTTTTTTTTTGAAATATTGCAGAAAACCCGATGAAAATAAACGTGCAATAATTGCTTTCCTTTTTTTTTGAGGTTCCAGTCATCATCTTACAAACTGTTTTTTTAAAAAAAATTCAAAGTGGAATGTTCTCGATTTTTTTTTCTCTAAAAACTTTAATTAAATACAAATATCTAATATATTTCTTCTAATAGAACTATCTAATACAGCTATATAATATGATTTCTGATACATTCATATTTCGTGGTATAAAACCATATGTCTTGGCTCAGCATGACCCATTCTGGCCATGGTATTTAATAAATATATTTAGAATATTATAACATTATTAAATATTATTTATTATCATTATTATTGTCGCGATAGGATGCTTTAAATTAATCTATTGATTGCACCAGCTCAACCAACCTGATACCTTTCATTCGCTTCCAGGCTTCCGCTCTGACATGGAGCACGACCGCCTGGTGGCCATCGCTCTGGTCCGTATCAGCCCCACCTGCAAGAAGGCCACCACGGAGCTGGAGTGGAGGGTGAACTTCGGAGGGGGCAAGCGGCAAGGAAAGGCCTCCATCAAGGTCGACTTGAGCGCAGACACTTCGGACATGTCCTTCGTAAGTGACGGTCTACCTCAAGCACCTGACCATCTGCATGGGAATTAGGATGATGGGATATTATGGAACAGTATTATTTAATAGTATCCATAATATCCCATTCACATAATACGGAAGTTATGATTATGGAACAATATTATTTAAAAGTATCAGACCATGAAAGTGGCAAGTAAGAAGTAATGGTAAGAAGTTTATGGTGTTGTTGTTTCTTATGGCACTTGCCATGGACAAGCCCAGAGCCGGCCTTCGCAATGACAGGGCCCGGGCTCAAGAAACCATTTCGGGCCCTTAAATTTTAGCAAAGTGAGAAAACGAGCATTTGCATATTTATTTAATGATGCGTGATTTTGTGTTTGCTGTTAATGACACCAGGAAAATGACAATTTTCCCAATTCCCTTTTCAAGTATAGTATAGCAAGAGAGTTAGAGCATTATACCCATAGGCTTGACCGAAGATAATCCTTTATTTAATTTTAATTTGCTGAAAGAGGGTTCAGCATGTATTATATTTAGTCACTGGCAATGCAAAGGACTGAAAAAAAATATTACATTAGATATAGACAAAAGTTGATAGCTGATGATATGCAAGTCAGCCTCGACTTCTGGATGCCGGGCACGCCACTCTGTTTTAACATGTATAAAGGGGATTTAATAATTCATAAATGAACTTTTCCCATCTTTTTATAAATATCACTGCGATATGAGCCTGATAGAGAAAGTCGGTCGATGCTCAGCCAGCCACATGCAAACAAGCTTGGGCACTTTCAGTATGTGTAACATTATTATTGTTCACAACACTGTTTTAATTCTTAATCACGGTGCCCCCCCCCCCTCAGTCGCGGGGCCCGGGTGCATAGCATTCGCCGCAACCCCCAGATGGCCGGCCCTGCACAAGCCCACTGTTTACGCAGACAGTGATTTAAGCCGATAGGGTGCATTTCTTGTTTTTCAATAGCGCCAACTAGTGCCAAGAGTACGACTTTGCCACTCACTCATCACTCATTCGCTTGCACAACCTCTTTTTACAGTCCATTCACATGTCTCACAGCTAGAACAGAGGAGGAACAGCCATGCCCGAACTGGGACTCGAACCCAAAACTCTCAGATCACGGGGAAGATGCGCCACCCCTATGCCAGGGTGCTGACTTTTAAATTTATAAGCATTAATACCAATTTAACATTTGTTCAATTAAAACTTACTATCGAATTTTTTAAGAAAGGAAATGAAAAACAAACCACCAACAAAATTACTAATTTATAAGAATAATACTAAATTGGTAGTAATTTGTGACACAATTTAAGGCTGAATTAACAACAACGAGATTTTCTCTTGAAAAGGGAAGAGATTTGACTGAAATGATTTGTCTAGTTCGCTTCCACCTCACATGAAGGTGTGTTTGTAAAGTGGCTCTTGGGTGCAAGAACACCACAAAACCAACCAAAGGCCCATGCCTGTGATTTAAAAATTCTATATAACCTCTTCTTTACTGTTTCTTAAGTAGAGAAGAGAAGGGGTCATTTCATTAAGTAATAGATCTAAAGCATTAGTCAAATGTGAGTATAGTAATTATATTGTAAGTATGGATAACTAAGCAATAGAATTAGTCACATGGCATCAGCGTCATTCAGGGTGCTAATTAGAATGGCGGTATTTAAAACTTTTATACGTCTTAAAAAAAGCAAGTTGACCATGCATAAAAATTTAAATTATTTATTCTTATGATGATAATATTTTTTATCATAAGGAATTTAATTATAAACGACTTTTTTGGTATTTTTGATTTATAATTCGAATTCTGTTTATAATATTTTATGGCTTACATCTATTTCTGAAAAAAAAATTTAAAAAAAAAATCTGAATTAGAAATTTTTTAAAAAATCTGAATTTCTTTCTCCACTGATTTTATGAGTTGCTTTTATTCAATTTGAACAAATTTAACGAACGACATAAGAATTTTCTGTTTCATATATATATATATATATATCTTGATTTACCAAATGACAGCTGGAGGCATGGAAAGGAAAGTAGCAAAAATAAGAAACAGAAGGAAAAAAACTGAGTAATATGAGTCTGATGCACATTAAATCCGTTAGGATCAAATGCTCTCCCGCTGGTACGGTGTAGAATATATGGGTGAATATGTTAAGTGAATATATTAGAATATGTGGATAACAGTTCAGGTATCATCCTCGGCGTTGGACCTTGGTTCAATATTAAAAAGTTCATCCCTAAATTGTACTAGTGGTGCCTTAAAATAGGAACTTAACCTAATTAAACTATTTTTCTGCAAAATGGATGATAAAAGCATGGCAGCCATCTGGGGGGGTGCTATGTCCCCGATCTCCACGCCTGAAGGGGGTGCCACCTTGATGTTCTGAACATTTATAATGTTACACATACTAAAAGTCTCCAGGCTTGTTTCCATGTGACTGGCTGAGCATCGACTGACGCCTTGATTAGACAAAGTTCACAGTAGTATCTATAAAAAGGCGCTAAAAGTTCATGGATGAATTAGGAAAGCCCCGTCAGACATGTTAAGACAGAGCGGCGTGTCCGGCGCCCAGAAGTCGAAGAGGCTGGCTTCAAATGGACTTGCAAATCATCAGCTATCTGCTTTTGCTTATATCTAAAATAATATTTTTTTTCAATCCTTTGCATGGCCAGGTACTAAAAATAACAATTGCTGAACCCTCTTTCAGCAAATTAAAATTAAATAAATTATTCTCTTCGATCAAGCATATGGGTGTAATGCTTAAACTTTCTTGCTGTACTAAGTATCAAAAAAGAAATTGAAAATATTGTTATTTTCCTAAAATAATTAATAGCAAAACCAAAATAATGTATCATTAAATACATATGCAAAAGTTCTTTTTTTTTACTTTGCTAAAACTTAAAGCCCCAAAATGGTTTCTTGCACCCTGGCCCCATCATAGAGAGGGCCGGCACTGGATTAAAGGCAGAGGGGCACTGGGTTGTTCTAGAAATTCTAGGCTGAGAGGGAGGATCTTTTTTTAAGGTAATGGGTTTCATTTCTTGAAAATTTAAATTCATTTCCAGTCATCGCATTCTCATAAAGCTCGTTCTCGCAACAAATGAGCTCTGAGAAGTTATTCTTACCACCCAAATATTTTTAAACTCTTAAGAGCTATTGGTTTTTTTACGTGCCTTTAGCTGTTTTTATTCTGTTTGTGTTAAGCATTGCTAATTAAGTTCTTGCTTTTTACATCATCGGATATATAATTCTCATGAATCATAGATATAAATTTCAAGTTTCCAAAACAATTCTTTACATCAATTTTACACAGTTTTATATCGTCACATCTGTGTTGTTTTTTTAAACAAATGAGATCTTTTAAAATATATCTTTTATACTTGTGCCTTTTGATTGGCGAAGAATAGTCAAAAATGGAACTTGCGCCAAAGAAAACTACATAAAACTAAACTTTCTTTCAGAGTGCCAAAGAACCAAAGGCTCTGGCCTTCAAAGCTGCCTATCCCGGCAAGGCCATCGCTGCCGGGAGTCCTGTCGTCGTGGACCTGGAGGTATCTCTGGAACCCGGGTCCCTGGCTCCGGTCATCGTTGAGATCAAGAACCTGGATGCCACCAAGAAGTTCCCTTACGAGATGTGCCTCGGGGGCGTGTGGTTCCGGGGTCGGAACTACCCCTGCTTCTCTCCCGTTCAAGTGGAGAGTAACTTCTCCACAAGGTGACTCATTCCCACACATCGTTCTTTACATAAATGTATAGATTTCTATTAAATTTTGAATTGAAATCCGGTCGGTCGGTCTAATGCCACTTGGTCATTCAAAGCCCGAATGAGCGGAGCTCTTTCGAATGAAGGCAGAAGTGTGCACCCTTTTGTTGTGAACGAGCACGGTTAGGGTGAAAAACGACTTTTGCTCGAACACACACGACACAACGCTTTTGAGGGGGTGGTCGAACGCATCTATCCATCTGCAAGTTAGAATTGAGATCCAAATCAGAGACCGACTCATCCCTGATTCAGTACCCCCAGAGGTATGGGAACTTGGGGGACTTTGCAGTGCCCCAACTTTGCAGTGCCAACATAGTGGTCGAGACGAGGACAGAACTCCCCACCTTTCGGTTACAAGACTGACCCTCTACCAACCAGGCTACCACGGCCCTACACACTCATTTAACACCAAATTGAAACTGGTTTATTCAAGACATTTCTACGAGTCTGCAGATCTATTGAACAGTTTATAATGGGTTAAGGTATCCGAACACGTTAAAAAGATCAAATTTGCTAAAATATGATATTTTTTCAAAAAATATTTTATAATGGTTTTAAAAAATTATCAAAATTATTTTATAAAAAAAATTTTTTGTGTAGACCAGTCTTTGAGCTATCCAAAACAAGTTTACTTTTTCTCTACGTTGATCAGAAATCAAGGTATTAATATTATCCTAATGATCAGTAAACCAAAAGTGGACATTTAAATAAACGAAAATATCGATTTAAAGGGATAAAACTATGTTAAAAATGCGTATAAACACAAATTTAGTTTTAAATATGGAAAATGTTTGGCACAGAAAAACACAAACTATTAATGTGAGTTTTAACAGTGTTTTGTATAAATTTGTACCTAAACATGTCTTTGTTTAACCCTGAATCCTCTAATTAGGGTATTTATGTCTGAATCTGAGTTTTCGCATTACGAGTAAGAATTAGGGAACAAAGTAGCGAGTTCCGTTGCGTACAGAAAGAAAGGCTCTTCGAGGGCCCATCTCTGAAGTTATTTTGGGTGAATGATTTTTTTTCTCCCGGGGCTTCCGAATTTCCTAGAAAAGACATTAATGCTCTACCCCTTCGTATGGAAAACTTCTACGGAACCGTAGAGGGTTCCGTGTATTTTAACGGTACAAAATTAGTTTAATTATTTTCATTGATAAACTAGTGGATGGATATTGGATTATTTTATTAAATACTAGCTGGTACCCGCTGCCGCAGAAGAAATAATCTTGGAAACATCGTTTGAAACTTAAAATAACTCTCTTGTTTCATTAGGAAGGATTGAAAGAATAGCATTTATTTTCTTATCGGAAATGAATGTGAAATGAAAATGAAATATTTTCAACTGAAAAACTTATCTTGTGATTATTATTTTCCATAAATTCTTTCTCTTCTCTTTATTCAGCGGTTCAAGTGGGAATCGCAATGACAGCGCTGTGTACAACCTGGGTCTGGTGTGCAACACTTTTGTGGACAGCAGGGATGAAGAGAACAAGGTGATTTCATCGAATTCCTATCGAACCTTCTTCTAATGTTATTAACACATTAAAGACGGGAGTCGTAGTACTATGATTTAATCCGCGTTGCCTAACAGACTTCGTCGAGATCCCCAGCCTTGAATGTGCTTCTCCTTTATTTCGATTAATAGTATCTATGAAAATATAATTTTTATATAATGATATATCTATAATGTCTTTGTGTATTTCTTTTTGAAAATATCCTTTTCTTATAAATCGAATGAGATAACATTACTTAATCTGATAAATTTTCTACTTTTTATCTTAAATGAGTCCCGATTACTTTATTCTAAAATTGACCTGAATTCCGCCTTTTTTTATTTAATTATTTTTTAACACGTGCTCCAAAATGTTAGTGTCTAACACATTTCCCAAGATTCAAGAACATGGATGAAAATCACTAACGCCAATGACATTTTAGTACCAAAGATTCCCTTTGCGTGTAAAAAAATCCCTATCAAAATCTTTCAATTAAAAAGTTCACAGATTTTCATTTGAGTCTTTTTACGAACAGACGCGTCGCGCTATTTTTCACGTGAATAAATTTCTACATATATTTCGTTTCATTTTTCTTTTTCTCATAATTCTTTGTTCTACAAATTCGTGTCCTAAACGAAAGCTATAAAGCAAAATAATAATAACAATAATAATTAAAATATTTGAGAATATATTGAATGTTTAATTTTTTTCACTTAGAGATGAACAAAAATACTACTTACACGAGTCACTTTAGAAAGCAAGGATTTTACATTTTCTATTTAGAGTTACATATATTTATGCATCATCTTTGTATCTATTACGGCGTACATCTTAACGCTCAGGTTTTCTACTAAAACTTTTGTATAGAAAAATTTCGTTTTCAAAAGAGAAATTAAAAAAAAAATTGAAAAGAAAGCGCTTTTTGACTTTCATCTATGTAAGTTTTGTTGCAATTTACCCAGACATATTTTCCGTTAAAAGATGAAAATTTTGTTGGGATTGAAAGTAGTTAAAGCAGTAAAATGAGAAACTTAAGTTAAAGCAATAAATTGAGACATTTTGCCCTTTCTGCAGGTGACCATTCGTGTAGCGATGCGGCCTGTCGATGACGGATCCTTGAAGATCAAGGAGCAGTTCGGCGTGGAAGGTTACGCCACAGTCGGGAGCCATCACAAGAAGATAGATACGGTCAAGTTCACCGTAGCCAGGGATGCAGACCAAGTCGAAACAAGTGTAAGTAGCTTCTGTCAAAACACGCAATGGCAGCAAACGCTTGACCACTTGCAGGTTTTGCCAATATGAGATTGTAGATGCAAAAATTGTTTTGTGCCCCATTTTTATACACACTCCTCAAAGGGTCATTGTAGATTGCCATATCACTGACTCTACGACTCGCTTGAAGGCACATGGAAAAATGACTGTCTGACCGGACAGCCGCTACAGCAACACTGGCGGGAACTGTGGTTGAGTCTTAAAAGCCACCACCGGCCACGGTACAACCCTCCCCGTAGGGAGTACATCCGTCATCGGTGGGAGGAATCAGACCCCCCCCCTTTTATTGTGCCCACCGGGTTGGAGAGATCCAACCACCATGCAGGAAGCATCTCATCCTCAATTAAGAGGTGCCCTCCGGGGTTTCAAACAGAATATTAATATTAAACTTTAGTTGAACTAAAAATAAACTTTATTGCAAACCTCATTGTAAACAACTTTGAACTGTACACAGAAAAAATGTATAATGATTATTTAATTCATGGAAAAAATTTGTTTCAATCTGAATGTTAATGTTGACACATTCGCTGCCACTGACACGCCTGTGGGTTGTAATTAACATGTTATTGTACCAAACCATCCGTGTTATTAGACGACACTTTCTCTACTACAGTTAAAAAGATAGCAAAGAAGGGCTCATCTCATTAGATAGATGATCCTGACATCAGGCGAGGGTAGGGGAAGTGAACGTGTTAAAAGAAAATATTAAGTCATACTACTGACTCTCCGACCCGTCCGAAGGCACACGGAAATAAATACCGAATGACCAGATAGCAGCTGCAACAACATTGTCTGGAACTGTGGCTGAGTCCTAAGGGCCATCACCGACCACAGAACAATTCTCCCCGAAGGAAGTACGTCCCGTCATCGATGGGAGGAGTCAGCTCCCCCACCTTTAGTGTACCGACCGGGTTGGCGAGATCCAACCGCCATGACGCAAGCATCTTATCCTCAATTACGAGGGTTCTTCATCGCAGCTTCCGGAATTCGTGCTGCCCTGATGGGTTGCATGGTGTGAGTTTAATTAGCCCCTATCGATGATAGGGAGTGCCACCTATGGGAGAGGTTGTACCTTGGCAGGCGATGGTCTTTAAGCCTCAATTTTTGCTTACGCCAATGCTGTCGCTGCTTTCGGCCATTCAGATTTTTCATTGTACTTCAGGCTGCGTAGGAGTAGTTGTTTATGATTGTCTTCCTATCCAGTGGATAGCCTCAGAATAGTGACTGATATCGAATATATTTTGAGATTCTTCGAGTGTTTCGAGTTATGAAGTGAAAATCCCTCAGGTTGGTGGGAAAAATTCCTCCAATATTTGAGAAAATCCCCCCAATATCTACTTTGTTCAATATTTGAAAGGAAAAAATAGAGCTTTTCTTTGCGACAAAATGTTTTAAATAAGTTCGGTCAGAATTTTTTTTTTTTAATAAGAAAAAGATTGTTCAAAAGAAAACAGATTTTTTTAAAATAATAATTTAATTGATGAAGTTATAAGTACATAAAACTATTGCTTATAGATGCATAATTGTTCGTGTTGTCCTGAAATGGAAATGGAAATCTCCGTTTAAGCGGTTATTTTGAGTATTATCGATTGAATTTTCTTATTCGCTCATATACAATCGAAATATTAATGTATTGAGTAGAAATGTTTGAAAAATTGTCAAAAATTATTTTTTAAAAAAAGTGACAGAAAAATATTTAACTGGGAAAAATAAGTTTTTCAGGAGGAAAAACATGGAACCGTTTATCTCCCTAAAGTAGTTGGGGGGGGGGGGTAGGAAAAAGACTCTGTTCTTCTATAGTTTGATGGTAAGTCTCGGCTTTGGAACTGAAAATTCCAGGCCCGAAATTAGAACCACTAAAGAGCTTCTGTGCATGAGATACCCGGATTAATCTAACTCCAACTGTTAATTACCTTCAAAATGATGTGGTGTAGAGGTTTGGAAAGATGGTGCAGACACCAGTATCCGATTCTAAATTTCCAAAAAATTCTTATAGAGTAAAAAAATACCAAAAATGGAAGGAAAATAGAATTCTTCTAAAATGTATATTACTTTCCATCAAAGAAATAGTAATATATCAGCAAACGGTAAATAATAAAAATAATAGAAATAAAAACACACACTAAATAATATGTTTTAGAAAATGAAGACAACAGATTTTATTAAAAAACAGTTGGTGAGATTTTTTTTTTCAAGATATTTTGAACAAGCGGATCATATGTGTTTTTTCGTAAATCTTTAACCCTTATATTAAATTTACGTTTATAAATTATTTCAAAGTTATTTTATTTGTTTGCTTCGAAGATCTGACCACTACAGGTGCAGGAATATAATTTTTCATATATTTTATAATTTTACATCTGTTAACAAAGTTATATATATCTGTTCTGTATATATTATGTATATAAAATATATACATAATATATAATACATTCTATATATAAAATATATAATACATTTGGAAGATATATATATATTTCTATATCTGTTAAACACATAAATGAGAGGAATCCAAACTTTCAAACTGCACCAAGTTTTGCATGCTCTCCTGGAGCATTCTCATCGAGAAAGAAAAATTCAATCTTTTTATTCCTTATCGGAGAAAGATAAGATTTTTCTGTAAACTCTTCCCTTTTTCTGCTTCTTAAGGTGTACGTACACACTAAAAGATTTTTTTTTTTAAATTTTACTTTAAAAATTCAATTTTTCCCAATAGGTCATTAACACATATTTAAACTTCTTTCAGTGAGTAAAAACCAAATTACACTAATTATTAATTAATCAAATATTTAATGAGCTAATTAGCATATTTTAATACATCTTAAATTCTAATTTGTGCACACACACAATTCATATTAGTCCTTCATGCTGTCTGCTTCAATCAAGTTATAAAAATATATTGTTTTTTAAACAATTTTTTGATAAACGGGGAATAGAAAAAGAGTGATTTTTTTTCTGTCATTTTAAATTTTAAATAGCTATTCGAAATTTATTTCTATAAATATAACGTTGATTGAGGCACAACATATCCACTGTTTCATATAGATTATTTTTATACATAAATAATTGTATTTGGTCAATCAATTATGATTGTTTGAATGAATCAAAATAGTGGGGAAATAACATTGCTCCTAAAATGAGTTTATAAAACCGACACTAGAGTTTTGAGTGAAAGTACCTAGAAAAAAATCCTTATAACTCGAGAAATATTCCAAATATTGACAACATTTTGGCTGAAAGCTAAAGGAACAGAGAACGTTTTGAAGCAATAAAAAAGAATAGTTGATATTTTGAACGATTTTCGAAGTTTCAAGTGTGTGCGGACACCTTAATGTGCATTAAACTGACTTCGAATGAGAATGGAAATAACCCGAAGTGCTTTTATGCCAAAGTTTTATGTCACTCACATTACTATTAATTAGCCAATCGCAGATCTGGTAAACTTCAAAATCTTTGTGTTTCCTAGGTGAACGCCTCTGTGAAACTCGTGAATCCCGAGAACATCCCGATCCGAATCCATCAGCGCCTGTGGATTCCTTTCAACATCACCATTCCCATAGACGCAGTGGTGAAGGTGGAGGCGGAGGCCCGGGGCTACCACAAAAAAGACAGGGCCGTTCTCACCGTCCACAACATGAGGCTGGTGTCGGGAGGCGTCAACATCCCGTGCCCCATGCTCTATCCCCAGCCGAAAGTAGTCTTTAACCCCACCGGTCCCACGACGCAGAGTGACGTCATCAGAGCCTACATTGGCTATTTCACTAATTTAGGTAAGTGATTATGTAAAAGAAATCCACATAATGATGCACATTATGATTTCAATTATTAATGATATATCCGCAAGCACATTATGATTTTCTAGTGGATTGCTTTAGAGATCACCTGGATCCTTGAGCAATTTTTCTAGTTTAGTGCTTTAGAGATCACCAGGACCCTCGAGCAATTTTCTAGTAGATTGCTTTAGAGATCACGAGGATCCCTGAGCAATTTTCTTATAATTACAATTTCTTGGATGATATTGAAACTGAGCTCAAGCTTCGTTTGGGTTAACAATTCCAAATCCAGCTAGGTTATTAAATTTGGCGATTCCCTTCCGTGCAGGCACGAACGCAAATCGAGTAAACTCTTTTCATGCAAATGGAATGGATGGGCACTTTTAGTTGAGTTATATTCACATTCCATTTTGAAGCAATACTAAGGCTCTTTTGGAACGGACCTCGTCAATCAACGAGGTCGAATCTGAAATCCTCCAGTTCCAAAGATGTAGGACATTATGATGATCCAACGGAGTAAACACCTCGAGTCTGAGGAATAATTCAATTCGCTTCCCACCTTCTAGCATTGTGTAAAATCATTGCACACTGAATAAAATAACTGAAGAAATCAAAGCAGGAAAGCGAATTAAAATTTAACACTTTGCAGTCATATGTCTGCTTGCAGCCACCACAGCAAAGAAACATACAAAATTAAATATTCGTCGTTTCTTAATCTCCATTTAAGATATATCAGCTTACACTTTCCAGGAAAGAACAGAAATGGCTAAGGAACTTATTCACCAACCAATGTTCACGGTGCTTCTACCACTTTGTGATAATTATACCTAATATTAATAGAGCTGTTTTAGACTCGATATGCATGATACCATAAATAATCAGTTGTAAACTTGAATGTAAAGAAATCGATTGTCTTTGGAGATTTTTCGTGAACTTTGAAAAAAGTATTTTACAAATTGGTTTTAATGTAATTTGGAATTCCAGCTTTTTAAAAATATTTCAAAAATGATACTTGAAAAGGGCAAAAAGGAAGTTATCCGAAAGAAATGTAACTGCGAATACAAAACTTTCACTTTTTAAAACTTTCAACTAAATGTAGATTTATAACCGGACAACTTTTACAGCTTCTCACCTGGCGGCCACTTCGCAAACACTTCAGTCTGTGTTCTGGAGTCTTGGAGTAAACATGATGTTTCCCCCCGATAATTATAGTTTTCCCTAAATATTTGTATTGTATTGTATTTTGTGTGTTATGTCCTTTAATGTTTCATTAAAAATATCGAAGTAAATTTAGCTTCTTTCTTTAAGAGTTTTGT
>JAPMOQ010037680.1:1014970-1034771 GCA_026543055.1 Argiope trifasciata | reverse complement strand
ACAAAACTCTTAAAGAAAGAAGCTAAATTTACTTCGATATTTTTAATCAAACATTAAAGAACATAACACACAAAATACAATACACGGACATACAATTAATACAAACATGTGGTGACATCTTAATAAGCCAGTAACTGCCACTAAACATCGGTGGTCACTTTTGTATAGTGGATAAGTTACTTGGCTGCAAATCTAAAAATCGTGAGTTCGATGCTTAGCGGAATTCAACCTACACATTGGCATAATACCAGCCAACACTTTTCGCCAAAAAATATAGGGAAAAGTATAATTATCGGGGGAAAACATGTATACTCCGTGACTCTAGAACACAGACTGAAGTTTTTCTGAAGTGGCCGCTAGGTGGCGAGCTGTAAAAGTTGTCCGGTTACAGATTGTATTAAATAGATGGATCAAGATTTTTAACATAGAAAATGAGAAAACCATTACCAGAAATATTATTGCAAAAAAATAACCTCTGCTTTCAGGTCTCTCTCACAAAATGAATATGGCCCAAGAAGGTGACGACGATTTGACCATTGAGGTAGAGGTAGAAATGAGTGATCATCCCCTGGCCGAGCATGAGAAAGTGTTTCCACTCAAATTCATCGCAGAGGTGGGCAAAGCCGTCGCAGAGATCGACCAGCCTATGCAAGTTCTCAGAGATGGACAGGAACGAGCAGACTTAGATGTTCGAGTCCAAGTTGATAACAAGAAGCCTTACCAGAGTGGGTGAGTAGATCACAGTTTGATGGAAATCGACTTCAAACCAGGGACAGTTGTCTTCTTGAAATTTTCTCGTTTACTCTCTACTAAAGGCTCTATTCCCTTTCTTTGAAGAAACTGTGGGTCTTGGCATCTCTGTGAATGTCACGACCTCTCAGATTTTTATGTTTAGAAGTACCGTAGATGAATTTTGGGTACTTTTCCGAAAGCCGGGCGCATCGAAAAATCGTGAAATAATGTAGAATTTCTTAATGCCTAACTGACCTATCATCACGAGAAAAACCCTAGTAATCTTTAAAGTAGAGGTCAGTCGGCTTGGAAACATATTCTATTACATTTTGAGGGGTGAAGGAAAGGGCAGTATTTCATTTGGTGCCAAAAGAACCAGTTGGGAACCGGATATCTGCATTATCGCAAGCGAAAGGAATTTCTTGCCAAATGAAGAGCGTTTAGTTAGCCAAATTTGTAGTTTGTTTTAATGCCTACTTTTCTCCTTATTTAAACTCGTCTACTTGCGGCAATCAAGTTCAGAGTTTTTCTCGTGACGGTAGGTCAGTACAGCCTTCTTCAATGTTTTGCTTGGCAACTTGGCTCGCATTTGGTTCATATTGGCGACATTTGCGACCAGATAACAGAAAAGTACCTAATTCTAAATGCTTTACAGTATATCAAAGAAAATCGTCACTAGTACAGGGTGATTTATATTTAATAGGATGAAAGAATAGCATAGTACGAATTCTATATTTGATTTATTTAGCCGAAACTCATTTGTTATAAAACTGCAATCGAGTTTTATGCGGCAATAGAGAAAATGTATTCAGTAACGGAATTGCCGATGGAATACTTTCCATCGGTGCCGCCAGTCATTAACAAAATGGAGCCATTCATGCAGTAGAAAGCGTTCTGGGTTTTGAAATATGCCGAATCATCTTCATTTGTAGTTCTTCCGAGACATTTTTCTCCGACTTTTGGTTAAAGAACTACTGCATTGTCAAAACATCGGGTGAAGTAGTGGTGGTTTTGGTGGAGTATAGCTGACTCAAAACGGTGAGTGGAGTAGTTTCAGTACATGTTCGAATGCAAGCTAAAAAAGAAAAAAGAATTGAATGAATGAAAGATAGAAAGAAAAGAAAAAACAATAAAAAATAGAACACCCTTAAAACAAGATTCGTGAAACTGCAGAGTTTGATGAAGCCTTATAAATGGCCGAGAGATTATTTTGGTTGTTTTTCTTTTCAGTCATTTGTTATCTGCGACTCTGTTCGCGTGGAAATTTGGGTGTACGTGTACGAAAATCTATCAAATAATGACAAAAAAAAAAGAATGAAACCTAACCTAAAAACGATACAATTAAAAACATAAGCATATACAAAAAATATACAACATAAATACAATTTGATAAACACACAACTAATGTAAAAACAATTTTACATTGTATACCCAAAATAAAACAAAACAGCAAATCAAGTCCGTATCAGGTCAAATTCATTTTATTTATGGATCGAAATGGAGATACCTACAACAGTATTAAACACATCATTTTTAAACTTTTTATTTAAATGTTTTTGTAAACACAGTTGTCATCACGCGCAAACACAGTTGATGTCACGAACTTTCAACGCCAATTGGTGTAACACACATGTCTGACTTTCCTCCGCCAGTTGCGGTAATGAAATGCAAATTAGAATTTTTTTTTATTTCTCTCTGCTTGGAAAAAAATCTGGAGCTTTACTCATCTTTGGCGGGATTTGGCCTCCGCGTTTTGGCGCAAAAGTTAGTTTTGAATGACTCTAATCTGTCTCTGTGCTAAATTTGTACCAATTCTGTTCAACCGTTCTGGCGTGATTGAGTAACAAACATCCATCCAAACTTTCACATTTATATGGTAGTATAGATTTATAATTAATATAGATTCCTTGATTGCAACTACTTTTCCATTGCGTTATCATCCATTCTTAATATACATACAAAATACAATTCAAAATTCGTCCACCAAAAATATTTTTTCAAAAGTTACAACTTATTCCAGATATACGAAAATTGATATGCCCTTTCTTTAATGATGGTAAATAAAGTACTTAAAAGTACCATTTAAACCTAGCTTACATTTTTATTATGACTATTTTTGTTGATGGTATTCTAAAGAACACGGAGAATATAACCCAAATAACGTGAAGTTAATATATGCTAAAAGTAGGAATGAAAAATATTTAATTAATAATGAAATTAATTAAGATATTTCTGTCAATGACATTTTTTTCTCGGGTTCCCTGCAAAGGAAACGAAACTACTGGTGCAAAAATGAAGTTGAAAAATGGATGGCAACATCATTCTCTATGAACCGGAATAAAAAATATCCTATGTTCTCTTCCTGGCTATAATCTATCTTTGGACTAAATTTCATCCAATTCCACTCAGCCGTTCTGGCCTTGGTTGAGTAGCAAACATCCAAACTTTCACATTTATATATTAGTATAGATTGTTCTAGAGATATGTTGCATCCGGTTCTTCAAATGAGCGATGGCCATCAAAATATCCTTTGTTTCCTACATTATTTGAATTTTATGCCAACTTATTATTTTCAGAGAACGCATCAATGTGACGGTGTCCGTTGTCCACAAGACGGAGTCCACAGCCGAGCCAATCAACGCCACCATTCGACTGTACTTGCCGCCCTACGTGGAATTCGAAAACAAAGTCTTCAGCAATGCAACAACGGTCGGCCCGGTGTCTTTTGTAACAGAGTACGGCGGACTGGACATTGTGGTAAGAGTTTTGCTACTCGTCATTTGCCGTGTAATTTAGGCCCGAATGAATCTTTAAATATATCTATCAGAGAAATAGTAAACATTTTTTAGATAAATGAATGCTTTATGGCAGTTACTTTGTATATACATTGGAAACTTGACCGTTATGATATCATTTGATATGACTTTGTTAAAAAAACACTGACTTTTTAAATTATAAAATTTAAAATTTTATCCCCTTTTTTTAAATTTACCCTATTATATTCTTAAAACAAGCCTTAATAAAATAAAAATTTATAAAAATTTAAATTATTTTCAAATTAATTTAAAGTATCCAACTACGTTGGAAGGGAAAGTTTTGAAAAATAGGATTTAAAAAAAAATTGTTTATGTTTTTTAAATATGCTGTGAATTATAAACACTATACATTCACAAAAAATCATTTGAAAATAGAATATCTTTTGAGAAATTGGTAAATTTTCTAGTAAGTTTTAAGGAAATTCAACCAAAACGATTAACACTTTACACAAAACGGTAATGCAGCAATCCTATTTTTATTTATAGAATATAATGATGAATGAAATGAACCAAAATCTAAGAAAAATCTTAAGATGCAAAGAAACTGTAGGTAAAAATATACATATATATGCATTTTTTTCCATTACATTACAATTTAATTTTTCTATAAATGCCTATAAATAAAAAAAGTGATTCACCAATAATAAAACTTTTGATTCCTTTCAATGCCTATATTATTTAAAACACACGTTGAAATTTTTATGTAAATACCTCTAAAAAATTTTGTGATATCATGCTAACGGTAGAGAATTTTTTATGAAAATTAAAGTTTTGAGAAAATTGAAGATGAAATTCAGCTGAAAAGTATGATTTGTTTGAAATTCTACAGTAAAATTGATCATGTCTTCCTTATCTTAGAAAAAATAAACTGTTTAGAAAAGAGAAAAGTCTGAGCTACAAGAAGTAATAATTCACCAATGCGGTCGATAACCAGTGTTTTTAACGTAGTCGGATACCCTAAATTATCCCCAATTCTTAGTTTTCCCGCATTTCTTGCTCAACAAATTCCTCCTTCCAGATTCCCCAATTCCTGTTCTCCGATTCGGCGACCATAATCGTCAGCCTGCTCGCCGACCCCCGCAACGAGAGGGGTTTCGGAAGAGGGGAAGTGAACGCCACCACCCCCTTTAGAATTCTTTGCCTGCAGAGCTTTAGGGAGGAGCCCTCGGTAAACCCTAAGACTCCAGAAACCATCGTCAGTTGCGGTCCCGTCGATCACATCATGTACGTGGTCAACAGTCAAGGTAAGAACATCTTCATCCATCAGCCTAAAACAATTGCATCTGCTGCTGAATTGACTGTGAATTTTGCAAATTCATAGAACAAACTTAGAGGGGAGGTAGAGAACAAGAAGACACAAGGATTCACACAGGAGACCCAGGTCGCAACCCATTTATTTAGTCATAAATACAAACTATCTGCCGACTGTGAATTTTGCAAATTCATGGTGCATACACACTTGGAGGGGAGGTAGAGAACAAGAAGACACAAGGTTCACACAGGAAACCCAGGTCGCAACCCTGGTCTCCATAGGCTCCCTGGTCTCAAAAATATCTCAATTCAACTGAAACACAATGTTTAGTTTCTAACTTCTACACTAATTAAGATATTTCAATAAGAATTCAACAATGGTACATTTACTTAAAATAATTGTTTGTTGTGATAATCGTTAAGCGCTTCTAGGGACACACGTGACAGATCATGGAGTGAGTCACGTGAGTTTCTTTAATAATCACTCTGTAGAATAAAAAGAATCGAAATCGCACCTCAAGATGTACCAGTAACTGGTACAAAAGAATTGTAATGACAATCAAAAAGCAATTTCTTTGATTACGCCCTTACCCTTACTTACAACTTTATTTAAAATACTAGCCGTCTACTATGGAGACCTGTTTGTTCTTTTAAACCAGGATAGGTGAACCAGTGGCACTCGTGCCATCGATATTTTGACACGATATTTAATATATTTACATGATATATATACATATATTTATATATATTATGTATTATATTTATATATATATATATAATATGACACGATATTTTGGGCACGCCGCCAATTAAAATGGTTAGTATTTTACGGTTTGCAAAACGACATGTGACTTCATTTGATAGAGTGAATTTGTCGCAGTTCGATTGATTGGAAATCGAAAATTTATTGAAATAAAGAAAAAGTTGCAATGGATTAAAAAAGAAAGGCTAACAAATAACAAAAATAAAAACGTAACAAAATTTTGTAAACATGGAATTCGATTTAAGCATTTAACTGTTAGAAGAAGCTAGCTCATTCTATTTTAAGCACATTTTTAGAGATGAATAACGTAAAAAACTCTCTTAGAAGCCGTTTGACAGATGACCCCCATTCAGAGCGCATTCTGCTAAAAGTAACATGTTACAATCCTAATAGAAGTTATTTGACATCTAATTTGCAACAACAAAAGTCACACTGATGTTACTTTTATTTGAATCATACGTATTACAAAAATATTTACTACTATATAGCGCAAAATGTATTTTTTTGTTGTGAATAAGGAGTTTTGAGTTGTTAGTACTTACTTTTATTATCATCCCAATGACCACAAGCCAAAATTAATAGCCGGCACGTCTATATCACATTAGAAATTTCTTTAGAAAAAATGGCAGCAAGATTCATAAAGGTTCGTCATCTTCATTCTAGACTGATTTTGCAGACTGTGAAATGATTAATATGGGATTGCATTTTTTAAGCTTTATCTTGTTATTTATTAATATTGAAAATTGAGAATTCGATTGAATCAGTTTACTGCACAGGGTATTTTTAATGAAGCAAAAGCGGAGGTGAAAATCCTCTTACAAAGTTAGTGATCACCAGCATGCGATTGATGCATGAGTTTGATATGAAACATAACATTTATACATGTTGCTATTGACAGTGTGATAAATTGTATTTAAAAGATATGGTTGAAAAGATAAGATTTTGAGTCTGTAGTAGTTACATTCTTATCTTCTCTTTTGGATACCAGATGGCGATGCCTGATATGTCATCCCATAATACAATGCACAATGGGAGTGTAATGAGAATGAGATGTGATATTGCACTGTTAAGTTGCTCGCTTAAATGTCTTGCCTTTGTGTTTGTTCTGTGTGTGAATGTGGCTATTAAAGAAATGTTCCTAGAAACATAATTCCTGTTGCTTCCTGCACAGATCATAATAATCTTCATTCCACCACAAGTCTTAAATTTTTACAAAGAACATTTTGTACTGAAGAGAACTGTTTTTAAGATATGAGCATCCATCATTTTCACAGGCAAGTTACAGTGATTACTCACCTGTTTACGAATAAATCAATTTTTGTGCTCGAATAAGCTACCTGTTTTCAGCCTATTTCTAGACTTTTTTTCCCTCTGTTTAAGCGGACTTTCTGATGACACGCCGAACCTGCTCCTTAACATTAATTCCTCCATTTCACAGTTCCATTAACAAGCTCACAGAAATATGCCAATCATAAAAATGTTGAATGAAGCAGTCTGAAATTCGAATGATGCTTTGTTCACACTTGACAGTTGCCATTCGACAATAAGTAATAAGTGCAATGTACGTTAAGCGTTTCGTATCTATACATTCTGTGTTTATCTCAATTTTCGCACTTGAAATTGATTGGTATCACGTATAAAGTCGGGTTCACACGAGGATAACTATCGCGTAATCGTTGCCTCTCTGATGTTGTCCCTGTATTGTTCTCGTATGAACAGTTGAGACAATGTCTTGGGACAATGGCGACAGTTGTCCGGACGGGACAACCATTTACTATTGCCCCGTTGTGGTCACGTGATTTTCCGGATGTTGGCGTGATCTTCTATTGCACGCAATAGTTAGCCTCGTGTGAACCCACCTTTAGTATTTCAGTTGTGTGATTTTTTTGTTGTTGTTGTTTCTTCCCTTCTGCTTGTAGAGTGCTTCAACAATCTGGGATTGAACAGCAAGAACAAAGTTTACAAATGCCAGTTTAGTGCATCATCTGCAGCAAAGAGAGAGACGGGTCCTTCTTATGCCAGAAGTGGTGGCAGAGGTTAGTGGATTATTATTTTTTTTCCTAAATTGTAATAATGTGGCTGGGGCCACAGTGACCTGGTGGTCAGGTCCCAGCTTTGGAACCGGAGGGCTGCAGGTTCAAAATTCAATTCCACCGAAGAACCGTCGTGTGAGGGGTTCTCTTGCACGTTAAATCTGTCAGGCCAAAGGTCCTCCCGCTGGTGTGATGTGGAGAGGGGGTGCCAGCTCAGGTGTCATCTGACCGCGTGATCAAAATGACGAGGTCCGTCTCGAAACAGCCCTAGTGTTTACTTTGCAACGGGACGTTAATATAACTAAACTAAACTAACCGCAATAATGTGGCTTTTTCCAATGTTGTCCAATCTGTCACCGATTAACATAACTTTTGCACTTTTCGATTTGTAATTTAAAATCGGTGGTTAATTATACTGTTTCCTTCAAAAATTTTTGGAATTTTAATTGTGGAGATTTCTCCAATCAGTTCTGTAAGTTGGTAATGTAATAATTTGAATGATGTTACTCAGCAAAATAGTCGGAAGCAAAAAGCAAATGCCCTTAAGGAAACATTTGTACCTTCCAAAAATTGATAAAAAAAAATAGTCTAATAAAACAATTTTAGTCTAATAAAATGGGGGCATTTCACTGATAATATAAATATATCATTTGTTTAGCTTTAATAAAAGTTATATTTTAAAAACTAATCAAACAGGAGCGTCTACGGTAGGAAAATTTCTTCAGAAAACTCGTTTCCTTTAAATTTCGATATTCATTACAATCATATAAAATTTTATAAACAGCTAGCTGATGTCCGGCGAGTTGCTGCCTCGAAAAAAAATATGATTTAGTGAAATCAATCAATAACGTCGCAATGTTTGATCGAAATGTGATGAACGGTACGACAGTACATAAAATATGAACAAGCAAACACTCATTTTTTATATATCATATTTCTATAATCTTTTAGAATTGTAAAACCTGGTGTTCTTTTATTTTAGTTTTATTTTAGAAAATCTGAGTAAAATATTTTCTTTCAAAAGGAATTAAACATAGAAAATATATTTATGACACAAAATTGCTAATAAAGTTGACAAGATAATTTTTGAAAATGAAGATGGTGCAAAATGATTTGTACTACAATATTTTTGGTAAATTTAATTGAAATTAAAAAACCCCAGAGTTGGTATCCTTAAAACTTTCTCGCATCATCTGTCATAAAGTTGTTGCCTCCGAGAATGACTTGCGTGACATTTGCATACTATGGCTACAAAATATCAAACCTTTCACTTTCATTTTGCATTTCTACAGAATCTATTGTCTCCTCGATTTTAAGATTAATCCTTGGTCAACAGATGCGGTTGAGATTCGATTTTTTTTTAAATTTTAGATAATCGCACTGTCCCAATAACCATCCCGTAGGTGTAAACAAAAAACTGACAAAATTTCATCGCCATCGGATGAACGGTTTAGGAAGGCATAACAGACAGACAGACAAACATTCACTTCTATTTATATACATATTATTAGCATTATGCATCTGTTAATTACATTTTTCTTCTTGCAATGATTTTAAACTTTAAAGACTATTTATTATGCGAAATATCGTACATATTTTCAAATTATATGACATTCATTAGCTTTTAAAATTTTTATTATTAGCATATTTAAATTAAAGTAATTATTTGCTCATAAACTATGCTAATTTTGTATATGTTTTACTCAGAATTATATTTTCTATGCAGATCCTATTTATGGTTATGAACTTGAAAATTATCCCATCACAATACATATTTGATTTGCCATAAAAAAAGAGATTTTTGCTACTTTGACCTAAATTTCTTTTTCGATATAAAATGTATTTGCAAAAAAATAATTAAAAAATGTCATTTACAATTGAGATGTTTGTTTTTTAGGACAGCCCGGCTCCCTTGAGATTTTGCGATAAAATCACTGTTTCATGCGATGGAAAAAATTCTCCCAACTGAAAATGTCATTTTTTTTTTTTTTTCCTCTCCGTAGGTTGGTCCCCTGCTCTTCGAATCGGGCCATACAAACCTTATCTGCAAATCGATTTCCTCCGCACCACCCGAGTGTCGAAACTCGAATTCGTGCGGGTCGACGGCACTCGATTCGTCACGAAATATCGTCTGCAATACAGTCACACCGGATCGGACTGGCTCTACGCTAACGAGGTAAGCAATGTTCTTGGCGCATTTTTGGCGTCGGCAAGGCGCATTTTTATTCTTCTATGCAAATTGGAGTCTCGTTTCCTTTCTATTTCACAAATTAACGTTTTGCAAAAGGACCTATATCAAACATGTGTAAAAGTGAAAAATAGTGTGTCAATTGCTGCGTCAAGGAGACCAAGTCATCAATAAAGATGGCGGACAAAATAAACATTTCCGTGAAACAGTTACGGTTACCACTTTATGTATTAAAAATAAGATTTTAACTGATAAGTATTAGAATTTTTATTTTTATTTGAGATTTATTTAATCTGTAACTGAGATTTTTTTTTTTTAACTTTTGGGATCCCTATCGCTGCTTATCTTAACAACTTTGTAGAAGTTCTTGTTGTAAAGAGGAAAATTTAGAGCACGCGATACCTTTCGGCATCTGAAGAAGGCACCGGGCAGAATTTTTTAACTTAAAAAAAACATCCTACGACTTCGCTACCAACAGAAGCGGGAATTTAGTAGCTTCGCTAGCACAATGAATGTAAAGACTATGTGGATAAGAGGAATAGCACCTACATATATCCTTTCCTAACTTTTTAAACTATATATATATATATAATATATATTCTACTCACCCTTCATCAATTCTTAAGATTCAAAATACATTTACCCGATGTCCATTCTTGCACAATTGCCTACATAACAAATTATTAATGGAACGGATGTCACAGCAAAAAAAGAACTACGAAGAATTCCATTGCAACTGTCTTTCAATGTGAGAACGCAGACGATTTCGCAAATGACGATCAGTCAACTATATTTCAAAGCGCATGCTAACAATTAAAAATAAACATTTCCTATTCGTATTCACATTAAAAAAATAGAATAGCATTTATTATTAATTGTAAAAAAAAACTTTCAACTATAATAAAGAACAAAATTAAAATCCTTGATTGATATCTTTTTTAATTCAACATTTTTCATAAAATAGTTGTAGTTTAAGTACAAGTCAACAACTGTAAAAAGTAGTCAACAAAACAGAATTAGAGTTGCGAGAAGAACGTTCCGTTGGGTTGCCATATTGGCGAGAAACTGGTGGGGGGGACATTATACTTCACCTCGTCCTGAAACATGTTATAATGCCATCGATGAGAGAGCAACGGGATTAAAAATTAATCTGGCCTCAAAGCTGCATCAAATGTCACTTTCAGACGTGGACTTAGAACATTTTTTTTTCTGCGAGGGGCACGATTCGCATTCGATGTTGTTGCGTTGTCCTTTTAGGCATGCACCACTAATAAAGGCAAAATTGAATTAAATTTGTTTGAACGTCTGGATTTTAAGCTAAACGCTTTTCTTTTTTAAAAAGAATACGTTATTTTATTGAATTTTTAATTCGTTCATATGAGCTCATGTATTGATAAAATAAACAACTAATATTAATAAAAACACAATTTTAACTAGAAAGAAATAAGATTATTTGATATTACGTACTTATTTTATTGTTTACAAAAGAATTAATCTATTATAATATTCATGAAAGTTAAGTATGAAAAAAGAAATAATCAAAGTCTCATGGTCGGTAACATTTAGTTTTATCAGTAAATATATCAATTTTAAAAAATACATTTTCTTCACACTTTATTTACATTTTCCAATTTCGATTCACTTCCACATTCCTGAGAGCGAATAAATACCTGATGCTTATTGTTTGAACCACAATTTTTGCATGAATAATTAGTTTAGTGCATTTTCTTCTGTTTTTGAAAAGGTTTGCAACTTTTACGAGAATTATACTTGTCATTGGTGTTATTAAGTTCTTTTATTTTTAAACTTTTTTTTCAAGCGCATGGCAGTGGATATTGGCAGGCTGCTAATAACGGCCCTTTTCAGAAGCTCTTCCTCGATCAGTTGCTTTTCAGAAGCTTTTCCTCAATCAGTTGCTTTCCAAGTCGTTTCAGAAATTCTTCTTCTTCTGACTGCTTTATTTTCATTACTAAAAAAAGAATCTGACGGTTGAATCCTAAAATATTGAGCAACTAAAAAAATAAATCTGTAAGCCCTCTTTATGTGTTCCTGGCAAATGGAAATACAAATAACATATTTAAAAAAATGGGCTCTATGTATCTGAGGGATACAATGCAATTTGACACAGTAAAATGTTAAAACGGGAATAAAAGTTATTAACCCTTATTTACTGACGGCACTTAAAAGTACCATTTAAATCTAGCTTATATCTTTACTATGTGATTATTTTTGCTGATGGTATTCTAAAGAGCACGGAAGTTGTAACCCTAATAATGTGAAGTTAATATAGGCTAAAAGTAAGAATTAAAAATATTTAATTAATAATTAAATTAATTTATTTCTGTTCATTACATTTTTTCTTGGATTCACCTGGAAATATTCTGAAAGAAAACTAAACTACTTCTGCAAAAATGAAGTCGATAAATGGATGGCAACATAATTCGGTAAATAAAGTGTTAATATTAATTTAATAAACGCAAGATACAAAATTCGAAAAAAAAATCTGAAAGTAAGAAATACTTACAAAAGTGGCAGCATTGTATTTCACGGATAATCTGCAACTATTGTAATAACAGTCGCCTTTTGGAATGTCACAGTTGAAGCGGGAAATTCCCTCCAAACAAACTAGGAAGCTAGCCAAAAAGAATTTTCGCTCAGATATAACGCCACCTGGTTATTGGAGAAAGAAATGATCAGGTATCTGTCAGATAAGGGACGACTTATGTAATGTTCGGTTACAATGGCGTGTCTGAGACGCGCATCGAATGATTGAATTTTTAGTTTTTAATCAACCATTAAGTGAAAAGTGTTAAATAATTTAAAATGAAAAAAGTCACTTGAAACGTATTATTGTTATTAAACGAATTAAAATAACAGTAAATACTCCAATTAGGAAGCTATTAAAATTCGTCATTTAATTAGGAAGTTAAGTAAAATCGTATGCCAAGTGGTTAATCTGATACTCTCAGAGCATCGCGCGTGCAAACATTCTAGTTTATGGAAAGGTGTTGGTCGCATAGCAGTTAGAGTAAATAGTATTGGGACTAAAATATTTTTCTAGTCCCAGCAATAAACAATCCGTAATGAAACGACCTCACCTCACACATGTTTGAAGTTTCTCAATACTTTAATTTTCCTTCCCACTTTAAACTTGAGAAATCTTCTTAAAATCAAAATTTTCAGATTCGCTGCAAAATCGTATCATTTGTATGGAACCAGAATTTAAGTGAAAGCCAATCAACAAATGTACCCGAGACATTACTGCACGGTTGAATCAGTCAATCTTTCCTGGAAGTTGCTGGATATGAATGTGCTTTCCTAGATTCCCAAGTCCATGAACTTTGACGATGCCAATGAACTGTGTGATTCTTACAGTTCATTGAAGTGTGAATCGACGTGGCGTTTCAATTTATCGTCTCTCTATGAAATGTAGGCTTTCACACAGTCCATAGAAAACCGGTGTGTTAAGAATTCAGTGAACCACGTGGTCTTCTTGTGCGGAGCTATCCGCCAATCATGTAAACATCTGGTCTCACTGCTGCTGCTTGTTTATATATATATATATATATATATAATATAATATAATATAATTTCTCGAGAGGCGGATGGTGGGGAGTGTGATCTTGGCTCTCTTCCGAAATAAACCACGGTTTTCTAGGCCCTTATACACTATGGAGTGTCCGTATGCCTTTTGTTGTTATGTTATCTAATAAACCCCTGAAAAGACAATCTGTGTCTACAGATTATTTAACCTAGAAACAATCTTCTCTGTCACGTCAATTATTGCTGTATTTAGAAAAGCAATCAATAATCAATCAAATTTAATTTGAATTACTTTGCGGTGAATCAAAAGTGATGCGGAATATCGATTTCCTAAACCAGAAAAGCAGGTGTTGTTTGCGAACTGATCAAAAGATATTCGTTCATTTGAAAAGAGGTTTATAGACCACGGGCTGTAATGATAAATGTACTTCAGTAATAAGGCAAGAAATAGCAATAAAAAAGATAATGAATTGGTATTAAAAATTTTAAGCAAATGGAAAAGTCTGTTCGATTTTACATTAGGGTGAATCATTTTCTTATTCTTGTTGGATGGTTTGGTTTGTCCTCTTTATTTTGCGGCAAGATCCATATTTCGCCAATCTGCGCCAAGCAGATGGTAAAATTATGGAGTAAAGTATAAGAACATCCATATTAACATATAAAGTGAAAAGTTATCAGTATGAAAGTGCAAAGAATGACAGCGCCAAAATGCATATTGATAAGACATTGAAATAAAATAAAGATGGTAAAGAACGTTATATTGAAGCAAAGTAAAGGGACAAACGTCAACAGAAATGTAAATGTACTAAATATAAAATTTTATAAAAATAAATAAATAAATTTTAAATAAAATATAAAATTTTTATATAAAATATATAACTAAATATTATAATATATATACAGTATTTTATATAACAGAATATAACAATTTTTAAATGTTTGGGCGGAATTTCTCTCCAACCATTGCTGTATACCAACAATTATAAAACCCATATAATAAAAAAATGCATTCAGATCAAATTCTGTGAATTAAAACCAATCAATGCTTTCTAAGTTTTTTGTTGATCTCTGCTTTCTAAGCACTAAGCATATTCCGAAGCAAATCACTGTGCATCTTTTAACTTCTCCTCAATGCAGTCAGCAGCCTCTACAGATTGGATTCAGACTCATTTCACATTACATGGGTCACAAAAGATGCCATAAATAAACACGTATTTCTCACTTCAAAAGTTTATTCTGTTATGGATTCTTGATCAAATCAGAAATGAAATTAATCGCTGATTTTGAAATCTGCAATATATGACATACATCGCAAAATAAGTTACAGATATTATGAGTTGTACTAGGCCGCGGTAGCCTGGTTGGTAGAGCGTCAGTCTCGTAACCGAAAGGCCGTGGGTTCTGGCCTCGTATCGGCCAAAGACCGCCGTGTTGGCTAATGGCAGTTGGGGCACGTTAAATATGTCGCGACCGCAAAGTCCTCCAAGTTCCCATTACAAAACGGTACCTCTGGGGGTACTGAATCAGGGATGAGTCTGTCTCTTATTTGGATCTAAATTCTGACTTGCGGATGGATGAATGAGTGTATGAATGAGTTCGACCACCTCCCAAAAAGGGTTGTGTCGTGTGTGTTCGAGCAAAGTCATCCTTTCACCAGAACGGTGCTCGTTCACAACGAAAGGCGCACACCTCTGCCTTCATTCGAAAGAGCTCCGCTCATTCGTGCTTGGTATGAGCAAGTGGCATTAGAACCACCACCACCACCCATGAGTTGTACTATGATCCACATCTCAAATGATTATCGTTTACAAAGATAAGACAACAAGAATAAGGACACACTTATTGGAATGGAAATTCTGTGATTGCAGCACTGACCCAATTCGCAGAAAACAGCACACGACTTCACCCCGAAATTCATTTCTTACTTCGACCTGAAAGGCCACTGTGATCTCGACTTCGGAAGTGGAGAGTTGAAGGTTCGAGACCCGATTCCACCGAAGAACCGCCGTGTAAGTGGGTCTGGTGCACGTTAAATCCTTAGGGGCCGAATGCCCTTCCGCTGAAGTGATGTGGAGGTTTGGAGAGCTAAGGTGTCCTCCTCGTCATCTGACAGCGGTTCAAAATGACGAGGTCCGTCCCCATATAGCCCTACAGTTGCTTCTAAAAGGGAAGTTAATATGACGAAACTTACTTCAACCTGTACTGATGTCCTGTGCTGAAGGGTACCTGTACCGTACTGATGGTACCAGGTCATCTCAAATCCCTGAAGAATATGATGTACAAAGATGGATAATTTCATTCCAACTGTTTGAGAGTGTGCAGATGAGGAGAATTAAAGAAATTTCATTTATTAAAGAAATTTTAGTTTGAGTGATCAATCCATATAAGGTTGGACAATAATTACTCAGCAGTCGACCACAACGAATCCTGCTACGTTCAGTGGTGGCGGGATGGTCGGCTGTGTACAAGAAGATGAAGGCTAAGAACTTTCACAACTATAGCAGCAAAGCTCACAATAAATCTGTCAACATGAAGTATTTTCGGCCAGAAATGCTACTTAAGTAACGGTCATTTCTGATGGTATTGGCCTATTCCCCAGTAAATATACCTCCTGCAAACTTTTCCCTTTCACTGTCAATAAATTCTTTTATATTTTAAGAAGTCTCTCCGTACTTCGTTTGCATTATTTTTATCTTAGTATTCAAATTGAGCCCGTAAATGTTAAGATTCCTACACACCTCAACCATTAAAACCCTCGCTACCTGAAGAGTCTAACTTTGTTTGGAAGATTTGGTTGGACTCGAACATAAATAAAGCAAGAACTTTTATTATTATGCTAGCTGAACCCCGGCGTGTTGCTGCCGCCGAAAAAATCAAATCAATCCATAATTTGGCAATGTTTTATCGAAATGGGATGAACGGTACGGCAGTACATAAAATACGAACAAACAAGTATTCATTTTTATACATTAGATTTGTGCATTCTTTTGGGATTGTAAAACTTGGTGTTCTTTCAGAATGATAATGAAAAAACTATTTATTGTATCTGGTGACACGTTTCATATTCCTTCCGAATTTTCAAATTTAGCTTTAGAAAATGTGATTAAAACATCTTGTTTTGAAATTGATTCATCCTAGAAAATATATTTATAATATAAAATCGTTAATATAGTTGAAAATATAATTTTTGAAAATGAAGATGGAGCAAAATGATTTGTACAACAATATATTGCTGCGAAAAATGGTAAAATTTTCTTAAAATATAAAACCCTCAGGGTTAATCTCCCCAAAACTTTCTCGCATCATCTGTAATATAATTGTTACTTCTGAGAATGACTTGCATGACATATATCTGCAAAATACGAACATCTCACGTGGATTTAGCATTCTTACAGAATGTAGAGTCGCCTCGACGAGTTATTTGGATATTAATGCTTGGTCATTAGATTCGGTTGAGATTCATTTTTTCTATTTTAGATAATTGCCCTCTAACCTTCCCGTAGACGTAAGCAATTAGCTGAGCCAGTTTCATCGCAATCAGATGAACGATTCAGGAAAGAGACAAGCATTCATTTTTTATTTATATAGAAGATATTTTTTAACTGAAAATGTAAATTTCTTTTTCACCTCTCGCAGATAACCGAGCTGACGTACAAGAAGAACAAGGCCTTCGACACGCTGGAGAAACCCGTGCAGACGCGATTCGTCCGCGTGGTGCTGGAAGAGGTGGACAAAGAAAACGAGGATACACAGTACATTGTGCTCAAGATGGAGATGTACGGATGCTACTTGGCAGAAAAATCTGCTTCAGGTCAGCAGAATGCAAACGTGAAATAAAAATTAAATAGAGATTTTATTCACTCCATAAGGCTCGTTGCACACACAGCGTTTTTTCTTCTGTCAGTATTTTGCCGTGACCACTCCCAGAAGTCAAATGCTTAAACGGCGCTTAAATTCCCTCTCCGTCGTAAGAATCGGCATCATTTCATCTACAAATAAATTTACTTTAACAGTGTTATTTAAATTAAGGATTGCTTAAGGGTCATTTGAAATGAATAGAGTACAAATTCTATCATTATTATCCTGTCGTCGAATGAAGGGGGAAAGGGGGGGAAAATCGACTTATTTCGATTGATTCAATGAATGGGAAAAAAAGGTTTGGGATCTTGCATCTGATGATCCGAGAGCGCTGGTGACAGCGGGCGTCTGCACAGAGTCCGATCAAAGGCGGATGGACCGAATCTGTATGTGTCCACCTAGTGTGTCAGCGCTCGTGCAATTCAATATACTACTGTTGTTATGTTGGCATCGGGGAAATAAGCGATAAGAAAAAAGCGCTGTGTGTGCAACCAGCCTAAAGCATGTCACTGACTTTCGTCATTCTTATTATTTTTAAGAAATTCTTTTAGTTATATAAATTAAATTGGTAAGAGTAAGTACAATGAATAAAATAATTTGTAGCAGTTACATAACTCTTCTCTTCTCTTTTGGATACTAGATAATGCTGTTCTGTTTGTATTACATAAAATATAAAATAGTCCACAAGATAAATACATATTTAATTCTGATTCATTAAGTGTTTCACAGTCTCTAAAATCATTCCATCTTCATTCTACTTTTCGCTTTTCTCGCTTTTCAGAGATGCGAGTGCTTTTTTTCAACATTTTCCTTCCTAAGTGCATTTGTCAACTGTCGCCAGTCTAAAACAATACGGACGTATTTGTAAAATCACACAAAATCAGATGTGACAAAAACTGACACGAACTATCGCGCGTATCTCTAAAATACAAATATCTGATCGGAAGAGATCTATAAACGCCACAAACTTTTGACAACTGAAAGTAGGTCAAAGGGAGGGGGACAAATAGGCAAAAACAGGCATTCCCAGTCCACCAAATCTGAAGTTATAAAACGAAATTATCCATAAATTTCTAAGATTTTAAACCTTTTCAATGGATTTTCCTCACATGGATTTACAATTATCCTCTGTTGGGTGCCTCTCATGTAGGTATTGTGGGCAACGAAAAGGTGGACAGTGCCGCCAAATCAGCTACTGCTACAGCAAATATTAATACCCCTGTCAGTGATTTGAGAAAACACATAACTTCGCTCTCTCTCTCAAAATGGCAGATACTTTGGGATCTGTTAACAGAAAACAAACCTCGAGTTGAATTTTGACCATGTCTTCCAAACAGAAAATCAGACACCAACTTAACCCGTTTGCGCACAGATGACATTCGATTCACCCATCGCCATCTACTTTTTGGAGAAGGACCAATGTGCTCTCAATGCAATTGCATCATGACTGTTTACCATGTTCTCATTGAATATCCAAATTTTAGTAATCAACGTTTAACAACTTCACATTTTGTATGTTTGTATTTTTATATCATATAGAATATGTTTGCTTGATGAAACACCACATGCTGATCTTTTTGCTTTTTGCAACTTCAGCTTTTTATCACCATATTTAAATCCTTTCTTCATGTTTTTAAACTGCATTTTATAGTTAAAATTATACATTTTAATCCTAAAACACAGTTTGGCGTAGCATAGTCAACACCATGGCTCTTGGGCCAATAAAAAAAAAAAAAAACTCTAAACTTTTGGATACTAGATGGCGATGCCTGATAGGCTACCCCATATGCCATCCCATAATGCATGGCGAGTGTAATGAGAATGAGATGAGATACTCTACTGTTAAGCTGCGCGCTTGTCTTTATGTTTGTTCCGAGTGTGAATGTGGCTATTAAAGAAATGCTCCTAAAAACATGTTGCTTCCTACACGGATCATATGAATCTACATTGCACTACAAATTGATGAAAAATCATCATTGATTCAACTTTGATTTCGTTTACCATCTTTTTCTTGTGCTTTTTTCCCGTGTTAATTTGTCCCCCCCCCTAACATTTTTTCCCTGCTACAGTTAAATTCAACGCTGTAAAAATGTTTAAAAATGATTAAATTCAAGTCAGAATATTTTTATATACTTGACCAACTGTATTAGGAGCTTTTTTTTTCCTTTAATTATTCACGAAAAATGTACACACCATCAAGAAAATTTTATTTCGAGTTCCTGTTATCCGAATTTTTTCATTAAGTTTCTTAATGAAACAGATCTTTTCTTTAAAAGCCATTATTTCATTTTTATTTCTAAATCAAAGCATTTCGAATCATCTCTGTCAAATTATTTTCTAACACATTATTTGTTTCCTTTTTCAGTCACTTGTGCGAAATTTGATCCGACATGGTACTCTGACGACAAAAGTAAGTATTTCAAATTGTGCAGGAATTTATGCATATTTATATATATATACGTAATGATATATCGTAATCGTAATTAATTTCCAAATTTTAATTTAGGTATCCGACTATGTTAGAAACACTGTCTATCGACCACATTGGCGACTGTTATATATATATATATATATATATATATATATATATATATATATATATATATATATATATATA
>JAPMOQ010037680.1:988966-1007346 GCA_026543055.1 Argiope trifasciata | reverse complement strand
GAATGCAAGTGCCCTTGATAAGCAGCCAATGTCAGAATGCTAAGCCCCCTTGACAGACAGCCAGTGCCAGAATGCTAAGCCCCTTTGACAGACAATGCTAAATACCTTTGATAAGCAGCCAACTCTATAAACACACTAAATTTCATCTCGTAATTTTAAAGTAATGATTCGTCGGGTGAAATTTCCAAGCCCAAGTAACATTTCTGACCTTCCCACAGTTCTGCCGAAGAGCATTGGTGGCGTGCTGGGATGGGACAAGAAGACGGGCCGGACCTATGCTTTCGACAAGCGGAAGCGGGCCCATATTGCCAGCGATGACGGCCTGAGCTGGATCGCGGTGGACGACATCGAGGTGAACAACACCGTCATCAGGAAGACCTTCTACAGGAGCCAGCCGGTGCCCGCCTTCACTTCCGAGGACATCGACATGCTGGAGACCAAAACGGGACGTTGGGAAGGTAAGCGCCTTCCGCTGTAGGCATAAAAACATCCTTTGTGCCTCGTACACGATGCCATTGACACGTTGACTGCCGCTACCCTCGCCTGATATCAAGACCATCCATCTAATTAGATGACCCCTTAGCTATCTTTTAAATGTAGTAAGGAAGGTGCCATCTAACAACATAGATGGTTTGGTCAGAACGCAATCTACGAGTTAACTCGTAGTTGGCAGTCAACGTGTTAACTCAGGACCATCTATCTAATTAGATAACATCTTTCTTTGCTATCTTTTAACTGTAGCAGAGAAGGCGTCCTCTATTAACATAGATGGTTGGGTCCTAGAGAAGAACGCAATCTACGAGTTACCTCGTAGTTGGCAGTCAACGTGTTAAGATTGCCAGAGAAAGATGTTAAATCTGATGTCAGAATGAAATGACTACCACGCTTAATTCTAATTCAAAGATTTGAAATTTTTAATTTATTTGATGATTTAATTTATTTAATGATAATTCAAGTGTTTACTTACACACTGACTCGTGTTACTTTAAAGCCATCTGAACGTAATTCATAATTGAGGCATTTACAAGTGTTTGGTGCATAATTTAGGGGTGAATTAATTTTTAGGTTTGGTGCATAAGTATCAGGCATTTTAAACGATATTATCAGAAGTTTTTGGACACTACTTATTATGAAAAAAAAGAAAGCATAGAAATTCAACAATACAATTTTTTAATGATTAATTCGTAGCTTAATCACCATCTACTTCAATAACTAAGTGATAGTTGAATTTTCCGTGTTGAAGTTGTCAGCCAGCATTCGAGTTGTCAAGTTTTCGTCCCTTTCCACGGTTTCCAAAAGTGTCTGATAATCGAAATCCGATAGTCAGCCTCATTCTGGCTTATCTTCCAAACTCGTGTCGCCAGATTTGACTCTGACAAACCATTGATTGCATCAATTTTCGTTGCCTGTGCCCTCCCCATTAGCTCGTTGACTGCTGCTCTGCTTTTCCTGCTCTCTCAAAGTGGCACATCAGAATCTAAGCATGATTATCGACGCTCATTTTTATAACCTAAAAGATTGTTTTCATTCATAAATGTGTAATGTTACGCGTTAATTTTCAGTAAAATATAGCACGTCGAAATACGCTTGATAATAATGCACCAACCTAATAGATTTCTGTCACGCTTTGAATGTATAAAAAGGTTTGTATGAGTCTCGTATTTCCGAGTCTTCTTTCAACTATCGAATCGCCCCAGCTTTCGATTCCTAATAAATTCAACGTAAACCCCAAGGAAAATTATCTGTCACAGATGCAGATATAAGTAAATAGAAAATTGTAATCAAAAATATAAGCATTACGAAATTAAAACCCATTTTTGAAACAATCTAAAATTAAAATTATTTTGGACACGAAACTAAAAATAATTTCGGAATCAAACTGAAAACCGACAAATTTTCGGTAAAAAGAGCAGGCATCAAAGGAGCCCAGAAAACTGCAAGAGGGGTCGTGGGGGAGAAAGTGGGGGGAAGCTTGCCTGACCGATGGACAGGTCGTTGGAACTCGACTTCACACGGCAAAATATCGTCCGCACTTTTTTTATCAGCAAACGACAACGAAAGTGACGTCACTATCAAAGTTTCACGTCATTGATTGAATTTCGATTACAAACAATATTTCCGTCCCTATCGTCGGCATTTTCAAGTGGGTTAAAAAAAAGTTGACGATGTCGAAAATTTGCTTGAGGGTAGAAACTGAAAACTGCAGACGAAAAGTGCGGACAATATTTCGCCGTGTCATAAGACCTTAACGGACACTCCCTACCAACCAGGATAAAAAATAACATCTTAGACAGCAAGTTGAAGATAAAGAGAAAATTAAAATCAGGAATAATCCCCATTAAGGTTTTTTTTTTGTCGAATGACGATTTTAGGAATGGAGCGATGGAATTTTTCCTGAAATAAAATACATATATGATTTAAGGGAATCTCATTCAAAAGCCGATGGTATGAATAAGCTTTTCGTACATTTAATAAATAGTAATTTGTAATTTTATTTATTTATTCAGCACTTAATTACTCGGCTGTAAATTAATATATTTTCCCGATAAAAATATAATCAATTTACCCGATAAAAAATAAAATCAATTTATTATTATTCAGAAATATAGTATAGACATATAATTAAATTTATTATAACTCAGAAAAATAGTTAGTGTGAAGTCTTTTCATGCTCATACCGTTTCTTTCAGCTTCCTTCGAGGGCCTGATGTACGAAGGGAAGCCGGACCCCAGGGCCCGATGGAGCCGGTGCTGCAAAATGGGAAAGTGAGGACTCTCCACAGCTGACACGTTTTGTATTTGTAGCACCAGAAGCACATCTACAGCACGAAGCAAGGAAGAAGAAAAACTTCCGACAAAAAATAGATTCGATCAAACTTTTGTGAAATAGAGTTGAAGTTGTTCCTTTTATCATTCATTATAGCCAGTACCTTTGTAAAATTATAAAGCATCCCATGGGTTTGTTTGGAGAATAATCGTATTCATTTTCTTTCTTGTTTTAAAAATGTTAAGTGACTATTTTCGACCTCAAACTATGAATGTTAATGTCGTCGATTGAATAAATTAATATATTAGGTTGGGGAAAAAGAAATCCATCGTTTTTACGTGAACTTCAAGACTTATTTAACATGCTTCGGATAGTCTGATTTAGATCAAATATGCACTGTTTTGTTCTACAATTTGTTGCCATTTTAAAGGTAGCTTCATAATGCTTCTCTCATAGAAATCTTGGTCCCTATTGACAAAAAACTCTTATCAATGACTTTCACGATCTTCTCTTGATGTCAATTTCTTATTACTAAGGAAGTCTTGCAATGCAAGAAAAAGATTTTAATCGCTTGGTGCTAGGTCTGGACTGTATGGTGGATGCATCAAAACTTCCCAACCAAGCTCTCGGAGTTTCTGGCGAGTCACTATAAACGTGTGTGGTCTAGCCTTGTCCTGATGGAACATAACACCTCTATTGTTGGCCATTTCTGGTTGTTTCTGGTCAATCACTAGCTTCAAATAATCCAGTTGTCGACATTAGAGATCCGAATATCTTCCCAGTCCCACCAAATGCAAATGCACCAAAAAATCGACGAAAACAAAACTGCACGTAATTAGCTGTTACAGGACCATAAACCATAAACACCATTCACAATTTTAGCCACCTGGCTTGCATCTTCACCTTAACCAAAGAAAAAATGTAAAATGTAACGAATTTTCTCTGTTAACTTCTATTTTTGAAACCCTATCACTCACAACTGAATGAGCCAAACAAAAAAACAACAAAATAATTTTTTTAGAGCAAAATGCCAACTTAACAACAAGCATAAATCTGAAATTGTTTGATCAATATTTTTAGAGATATCAGTCACTACAGCCATCTATCAACAAAATAATGGACTTCTTTTTCCCCAGCCTTGTCTAACAATGAGAGAAAATGCGTTGTTTTAAAAATATTTGAACAAAAAAATATATATATTAGAATGTATTTTATCGAGTTATTGTTGAAAAATGTACAAATACTGTAAATAAAAATGTTAAGCAGTCTGTAAGCATTTTTACTGTCCCTTTTTCCATAATATGTCAATGGAGTATCTTTACTTTTGTGGAAAAATGTGAAGTACATGAATACAACAAAACACCTCACTAAATCCTACAGATTAAATAAAATTTACAATAGATTTTTTTTTCAAAGAAAGTGAATTTTCATAATAATATAAAAACAATGGTAATTGCTCTAATGAATTATTTGGCTTGTGATATTTATCGTAATGGGTTTTAAAAATATTTTACCATACTGTTAACGTCCTTTGGCTGAAATCTTAGAATTCTGCACACTCTAATCTTTAATATAATTTATCTTTCAAAAGACTGCCTTGAGTATTGCTTCAAATCGGTGTTATTAAGTAACTTTAAAATATACTAATAATAGTCTAAGAAGCTGTGTTTCCTGAAATCTGCTTTTAAAAATCTTTTGAATAAGTAACCCTTTGCATTTGGAAAAATAATTCGATGCATAATTATCTACCCAATACAATGACATCTTTGCTGTTCTAAGAAATAACAGCAAGCTCTAAAAAATAAATTCAAATTGTTCTAAAAAATAACAGCTTAAACAGCAGCTTGAAGATAAAGAGAAAATTAAAATCAGGAGTAATCCCCTTTAAGTTTATTATTATTTATTTTGTCCAATGACGATATCAGAAATATGTTGCCAACAGTGGAATTTTTCCCGAAATAAAATACATATATGACAATGGGACGTAATGACTAATAACTATGAATAGACACTCTTTAAAAAAATTTAATTTTTTTGAAATTTAATTTCAATATATACAAGGTGGCCAGAAATAAAACACCCCTACTCTGACCTCCATGGATATCGAACTACTCAGTGTAAAGGCTCAAAATTTTGTACACATACTATTCAAAATATGGGGAAACGGATTTCACGAAAAAAAAATTAGTTCCTGAAATCACCGATAGGTGGCGCTGCACAACTGGAACTATGATCAAAAGACACAAATAATAATAAAAATTAAAATGTTTATGCGGAATGGAATGCTTCCATGCTTCCTTTTTAATTTTTCTGCCCCTTATGGAAAATAAAAATAGTAAAGAAGCTAGAACTCCCGTTGTAACTGCAATTTCATACTGTAACCAGAAAAATTTGCATAAAGCATGGTTAGAAGCCATGTTCTGGGTATAAAAGAAGTTAAAAGGTGGGGAATGTCATTCTTATTAGTGATGGCTGTCACGCTGCCAGAACGCGCTTTGCTTGTGAAGTTGTTTTACGAGAATAAAGGAAATGCTCCAGCAGCACTTCGAGAGTTTCGCCGACTTAAGGATTTGCGTAAGGGACCATTGCTTCCACAAGCTCTCAGGAGAATGATCGCTCGATTCGAGGAAACTGGACATCTTGGAGTTCAGCCTGGTCGAGGACGCAAACCGGTTCGTTCAGATGTCGTTGAAGATGTTGCCACCGGTATTGTTGAACAGTCAATGGATAATGTTTTAGGCTGCAGTAGTGCACGTGCAGTGTCACGACACTTGGGTGTTCCCTATAGCACAGTGTGGAACGTACTCAGAAAAATGGTGCATTGTTTCCCGTACAAAATCCGCCCTAATCAACAATTGCTGGCCACAGACAGGGAGATGCGACTGACCTTTGCATTGACATTTCTTGCTAGAGTTGAAGTGGATGCATCGTGGCCGTGGCAGATTCTGTGGAGCGATGAGGCCCATTTCCACCTCAGTGGAACAGTGAACACCCATAACTGTCGCATATGGGACACGACAAACCCCCGTACCTTCCAAGAGATTCCACTCCACTCACCGAAAGTTACAGTCTGGTGTGGATTCACAGCCACATTCATCCTTGGACCGTTCTTTTTCGAAGAGGTTACTTCCAATGGCCTTGAGACATGTACCGTGACGGCCAACAGGTACAAAAGGATGCTCGAAACATTTGTTGTACCCCATTTGCAGCAGCGCCAATGCCTTGACACCATTACTTTTATGCAAGATGGAGCACCTCCACACATTGGACTCCCTGTGCAACAGTTTCTTCGCCAACATTTCACCACTGACAGAATAATCAGTCGCGCGTTTCCGACAACTTGGCCATCTCGTTCACCGGATCTTAATCCGTGTGATTTTTGGCTTTGGGGACACTTAAAAAACCTTGTTTATCGAGAACGTCTGATAACCTTGGCAGATTTGAAAGAGAGTATCAGTCTGCATGTGAGAAGCATCTCAGATGACCAGTTACGATCCGCAGTTGAACAAGCTGTCCACAGACTTCACATTTTACATCTTCAGGAAGGGAACCATATTGAGCAGCATTCCCTGCATCGATAACGTCCTTGTTTCATGTATGCTTGGTACTTTCAAATAAAATGTGTTTAAAACGTGTTTTTGTGTCTTTTCAGCATACGTCCAGTGGTACAGCGCCACCTATCGGTGATTTCTGGAACTAAATTTTTTTTTCGTGAAATCCGTTTCCCCATTTTTTGAATAGTATGTCCACAAATTTTCAAGCCTTTACACTGAGTAGTTCGATATCCAGGGAGGTCAGAGTAGGGGTGTTTTATTTCTGGCCACCCGGTATAATGCAACTATATAAAAGATAAAAAAGATAATTGGTGTATCAACAAAGAGGTTGATAATTGTACTTAAGGACACAGCCTTTACCGCTTTTGTTCGTAGAATTGTACTGGAAGAAATCAAACTAACAAATTTTCAGTTTCATAATTCCAACCACTATCAGAAATAGTTCAAAATGAATTTAAAAGGCCTTGGTACTTCATTAGCAAGATCAACAAAATTCCAACTTTAATTATTGTACACTGTTTTAGCAAGAAAATTAAAAGAACAAATTTATTAACCATGAATATCACAAAGAAAAATTGATGCACCAATTTATAACAGTCAATAACAGACCCATTTTTTCCATTGTGAATATCCTAGACATGTCATACGATAAAGCAAAGAGATAAATATTTTTATCCTATTGGGGAAAAGTAGGTGCTAATGACTGTGAAACATCTCTGAACAAATATACTTCCACACTTTCATGTTGACACTTTTATAAAGTGATTTTTAAAGCTGGAAAATCAAGAAATTGCCCATGTATTATATATGCAATCCAAACACAAAATGGAAAAGCGAAATGATATGGAAGATAATAACATTCAAGATGACAAACTCTCTCAGAAGAAAACTATTAATAAAGAGGCCATGGAACAATTCTGGACAAAGTTATTTATTTGACTGCAAATGTGTAGTTCTAAAATGAGTGGAATATCACACAAATAATCTCATCAGTAATTTTCTACAGAACACTGAAATGTTCTCTGCTTATTTAAGTCATGAATCCCATAGCAATAGTTTAATTCAATTAATTTTTGTTAAAAATTAACTTTTGATTTTTAATTACTTCAAAATGCTTCAATTTTTCTATATCCTAAGCAAAGCTATTTCTTAAACTATGAATAATTATTTAAAAATATTGTTAAGTATACAAATTTTGAGACCGAAATTAATTCTTCCCGATGTCTATTTTTAATGTTATGACTTCGTCAAGATGGTAAATTTCAGGCAGACTTTAATTTTATTTCAACATTCCTTGTTGATTTGAAACAGTATGATTGAGTGTATTTTTAACAATACAAAAGTTTTCATAATTTGCAGTTACAAGACAACAACATTAAATTGTTACGAAGAAATGAATGTCAACAACAGACATTTAAAGATAAATTAAACCAGATTTCAACAGAGCAATTATTGAAAATTTTTTTTATTCCATAACAAAGTTTTAAAAGGGTTAAAATTTTTAACAAAAAATGCCATGTATTTAAATATTTATAAAAACATAACAGCCATAAAAATCAGTTAAAATTCTTTAGAATTGAAAAATACAAATAAAAAAGAATACTGTGTTAAAAAAGTTATCTACAACCTTTAAATTAAAATCGACTTGTGCACCATGTATGAAATATTTTGTACATTTCACGAAACAGATCTAGAGGGCATTGCTGTTCTCAACCTGATGGCATCATAAATTGGCAGGCTTCTATAGAATGAGAGTCCTGTTAAGTTTTCAATGTCCACAATACGAGCAACATTTTTTTGAATAATGTCAATGCCAAGCTAAAAGAAAAATCATTATATTACTCAAATTTAATATATTATAATTAAATTATTTGTTTAAATTTATATTAAATAAATGTAAATACGAATTTTGCTTCAAATTTTATAAGTTTGAATGGTTTATCAAAATAATATAGTAATAATATTATATAATTAGTTATAGTTTTAAGCTATGATCATATTTGTGTAAGTAAACAAACTGAAATAATATTATTATAATATTGACCATAGCAGTAAGCAAATAATATTTTTTTCAATTATTCAGAATATTGTAAAAATAAGAAATAAAATAGCAGAAAGATTCAAGACTTACTTCGCAATTCTGAATGAAAGGTTTATTAGGTAGCAAGAAGCCTTGGGCTTCCAATTTGGACGGTTTACAGTCTTTAATTTGGTTGACTTTTTCTGAACACCATGTAGTTACCACAAATATATGAGTAGGTACAACTAAAGGCCCATAATTTTCATGAGTACGCCTTATAAAAATATATATACATATTAAAAAAGATACCAAAAAATGAATACATGAAGAAAACTAAACAAATACTATGAAGGAGAAAAAACAAAGAAATACTTAAAAAGATACAAGAAGCATGAATATTATGAAGAGAACATAAAACCATTCTTTAAATTATGCTTACAGTAATTATTCAAGAACTTAAATATATAATTAAGTTATGATTATAATTATAATTAAATTATGCTTACAGTAATTATATAAAATGCTTGGAACTCTACAAAATAAACACTAAAAAAGTTAAATATATATTTAAACTTTCATTTCTGTAACATAGCTTTTCCTAAATTATTAGTTTAAACCGTATGTCTTAAATTCGACATACAATTTTCCTCTTCTTATAGATTCTAAGAAATACAAAAAATGTAAGTGAAAAGAGTTTTATCTTAAAAGATGGTGCAATGTTAACACATTTTTCTAAGAATACTGTTAAGGAAATATAACAAAAGTTTTGTTCTTAATAAATAACATTATTTAGAAAAAACTGAAAAAGTAATTTATAAACATTAGGGCAGACCTCCCTTCATTTACAATACATTTTCAAATATCAATAATGCATCTTACAAGTACATTACATCAGGCAGGTAAATGAAAAAATTCTGAGGGAAAAATTCTTCCATAATATAGACTTGCATTACATGATAACGAAGCTATTCTTTCAATTCCTAAATATACTCCAGATTTTAGAGTTAAAAGACCCCATAGCATTTTACTTTAAAGCTTTTCTGTCCAATTTTATCCTAATAGTTCACTTTATTTAATGTTTCTTCAATATTTAAAAAAAATTTTAACTCTTGAATTGTCAGCATTTCCCCAATCCACGTTACACCTCCCTGCTTGTGCTTCATGATGCTCCTTCCACCTGCATCGCTCCTGGCACTACTTAAGAGACTGACTCCAAATTTTTGTACAGTGTACCTAGGAATTATTTTGGATAGGAAGCTCACTTATAGGCCCCACTTTATCTACATTAAAAAAATAAGTTCTGAGAGCTCGATAGAAAATTTTTCCTCCTAATCTCGAGGAACTCAAAAATGCTTAGGGAAAACACATTACTTATTTACAAAACCTATTTGCATCCAGTACTAAATTACGCCTGCCCAGCTTGGAGGTATGCAGCAAAAAATAACTTTAAAATCATAGAACAGCAGCAAAACCAAATTTTAAAGCATATCTGCAAAGCATTCAGATACCTCTCTAACAGAGAAATCCAGAGAGCCCTAGGATACTCCTCACTTAAAAAATTTGTATGCACGCTAGCCATCAACTTCCTTAAAAATCTTGATAACATTGATAATGAAGCCATCAACAATATTCCAAAGTACAACCTTGATCCTAAAATTAACACTAAAAAGATGGAGACTTAGTGTATGCCTATATTGTGCCAAAGCAGTCAAAATGACTATATTGTGAAAGAATAACTAAGGTGTAAAGAGAAAAATTAATTTTTAATAAAGGAAGTTAATAATAGTAAATTTAAAATTAATTTCTAATACTTCTTATACTATTTACATATAGCAAGTTATTAGTAAGTATTAACAATAAAAAGAATTTACTTCATTTGGAACAAAAAAAATTTATTTGTTATTTGTACATTTTAAGCAAATGTAAGTTGAAATCTTTTGATGCGTACATCTTCTGCAAACATACTTTTGACATTTTTCACATATATTACTTGTTTTGTTTTTGTTGCAAAGTCGTACTTGACTAAATTTTTGTTTGTTAGAATACATTGTACTTGAGCTAATCTCATTTCATATAATCAGATTGACTCCAATTTCATATAAGAAATTTACACAATTCAATAATAAAAATCATTTGACTACAAGAATTTTCCAAGTAGTCAAAATGACTACTTTCAGGTAATACAGGTATAACATATACATGTACCAGAAATGAAAGTGGGGGGGAGGCAACTACAATAATTAATAAACGCATTTATATGTTGTACAAAAAGTCACAAAATTCTAAGAAGCTGTGTCAATATATACACAATTGTTTTTCTAACTGAAATTGAAAAGCAGTCAAAATGACTACCTTAGGCAATCTAGTGTTAAATGTCCTCAAAACATTCTCCTTTGACCAACACCCTCAATAGCCAATAGGAACACGACTTTCGGTTAAGGACCAACGTAAGGACCAATCAGAAACCTAGCTTCATGAAGTACGTTAAATGAACTTCTTCCCTAACATTCTTTTCCCATGTTCATGCCAACATATGATAAGCAATTTTAATGGACAGTCACTTCATTAAGGAGAACAGTCTTTTGCCAAAAACATGGCTCCTCTGATTAAAAATATCATTGAACTTGAACTTGAATTTTTGAACAGTTGATCATGCCAGCTATAGAAAGCAAGATTATTTCTCCTTTTCATTCTCTACTAGAGATCATGCCCCAATCCAAGGGGCTCGGAGCTCGGTTAAACAATTTATCTATGCCTACGAAAAAATTCAGAGGGAAGGTATATCATTCAGACCCTACTCTTCTGATTTCTAATTTGTTAATATTTAAAAGTAACAACAACCTTTAATTCATAAATGTTAATGGTATAGTTTATTTGTTTTAATGTCCCGTTGTAAAGCAACACTAGGGCTATTTGGGACAGACATTGTCAGTTTGATAAATGGTCAGATGACCAGGACGACACCTGAGCTGGCATCCCCCTAAATGTTAATGGAATGCACCATAAAAAAATATTTAAAAAAATTGTACTCACATAATTTTTCCAATGTGTGGCCTGATTCCATTTGCCGAAAGATCAAAGGCTGGGCCCATCATCACATTGAGCTGGCCTTCTTTCACAGCCCATCTATTGAGGATTTCAATCATTTTGCTCTCCAAAACATTTGTGTGGTTGAGAGATTTGGGAATGGAATTTGTTACAAGGAAAGCTTGATCCCTTAGAGATTGATCAGAAAACCCTGAAGATAAAAATCCATCAATAATTGAATCAGATATAAGTAAATGAAAGATCAATCGTTTAACAACATCAGAAAAGTATGATTAATATATTAAGTTTCAAATTAAGACAAGAGACTGAATGCAGCTTATTATATGTTTACTGGAGCCTAGCAATTTAATTTATAAGCAGATTATAAATGTCATGGCAAATATTACTTTCTCAAATGAGATAAAACTTAGCTACAATTCTGCTTAAAAGCATCACATTAATTTTATTTCTACAGAAAGGATTAAAAACATTATTGAAAAAATCAACTACGTTGTTTGGTTAAAAAATGACTCACCACATATCAGTAAAACAGCATCACATATTACTGCAAAAGTATTGTATATATTACTTATAAATATTTAATTATCTCTACTACTAATACAGATGTGTGAGAATGTGTGTCTGTATTACTGTATGTTGACTCTCTTCGGGCAAAATTGTTTGACCAAAAATTAGAAAATGTAGGTCATTCCCTTAGGTAGTCAGGAATGTGTACCTCAGAGGGATTCGTTTTTTAAAATTTTAATTACAAACCAAGTAAAATTTTTTAAATCTCCTGTTAAAATTTTTTCTGGAAGTTTCCTTACTTATATGACAAAAAAATGGATCTTTAAAATTTTATTTTTGTATATTCTAAGAAATTCATATATTCTTATGAATTTCTTAGAATATACAAAAATAAAATTTTAAAGATCCATTTTTTTGCCATATAAATAATTTCTCCATGCTTAATTATTTAAAAAAATTCTTCATATATATTGTTCAATACCTATCATTAAAAATTCTAAATGAATATTTAAACACTCACAAATAATAAAAACAAAACAAAAGAATTAAAATAGCAGATATTTTTTTTTGTTTATAATCCAAATCATTCCTATAATTTAACATAAATCAAGCAAAAAAAATTTTACGAAAGCAAGCGACATATTCACTTAGTCCTGGGGAAGGGGGGTTAATAAAAAGACTTTCATATTTACTCTATTATTATCATGGAAAAAAAGCCAGAATTTACATTTTTTAGGGTAAAAATTAATTTGCATTGTTAAAATAATAGAAATAGCATATACGTATCTTATCAAATTTAAGGGAATTGCAGAAAATAAGAGAAATACATAGTAAGAACAGAGTATAAATTATATATTTATCAATAATTAAAAGCTTAAAAGTATTTTGCTGAAAAAACATTAAGTTACGTGCACAAAATATTTCATTAATAATTTTAGTGACCCTTAATCTTAGTGAATAGTAAATACATATATATTATTGGATTATTCAGACAAAAAGATGTCAGCAAGTAATTATCAATTAGATCTACTTACCAGGTGGATAAAGTGGCCTTTGTAGGATATTCTGTTTCTTCACAATAGCTTTATCATAGTCTTTACAATGTGCGGCATCACTCATAGGTATCCTAGCATCTCCTGTCCAACAAATGTCCGCCACTTTTGAAACTTGTCTCTGAAACAAAACATCATTTGTAGTTTGAAGAACATTTAAAATTAACAAGAATCTTCTGATAAAAGTTATACTGTAAGTAAGTTTCAGTAACTAGGAAGTATAGAATTTTTCTATTTAAAGGCAAGCCATTTGTAAAAAGACAAAATTTTATAATGAAAAGATTTACACAATTATTCATTTTAATAACTATTAAGTTTGCTTTATTTGCAGGCTAGGTTCATTACCATCAGGCTGAATAAGCTTTAGTAACTTTTTTTTCAACAAAAAAAAAACTACTAAAACTAAGCTAACCTTTTTTTTTTTTTTTTTTTTTTGTTACTTCTAAGTAATGTAAACTCTATATACAGTAGAAAAGTCAGTGACTGAAACAGAAAATAAGTGACTAAAAAACAATTTTCAGTCATTTTCTTTTCTTGTTACAATGTCAAGAAAATATACTGTTTTACGATTTTTTTTAAAATTTATAACAAAACAGCCTTATTAGCACTACCTTATTCAAACCTGAATTTACCCTTATTATCATGTATTTCATAAGAATTACTTTTGTAACTATTTGAGGAAAGATTTGGCGCTTTTTATTTCTGAATAGCTTTTGACTAAACTATTTTATAGCATCATTCAAATATAATCTGAATTTCAAGGAATCTAATAATTTTTTTAACACAAACCTAATTTCCCTAATTCTATGTTCAAACATATTTTTTCCCATTGAAGATAATAATTAATTCACAGTAAACTGTTAAAAACTTCATTTTATACAAATTAATGGAAAGTAAAAGAAAGACATTAAATTAAAAAACAATTTCACCTGAAAATGAATTTTTCTATTTAAAGGCAAGACATTTGTAAAAAGACAAAATTTTATAATGAAAACATGTACACAATTTTTCATTTTAATAACTATTAAGTTTGCTTTATTTGCAGGCTAGGTTCATTACCATCAGGCTGAATTTTAAATATACAGTTAGAGATAAAATAGAAAATTATTACTAAGAAGCATAAAAAAGTTATTTGAAAGAGCAATCTGAGAGTACAAGAGGTATTAAACTTTCCTTATCAAAAGACAGTAAAATAATCCATTGATCAAATTTGATTTAATATGGATATAAACTGCTACATTTTTAGATGCCATAATAGTGGGTATATATAGTTTTCAAAAGGGAGTAAATAACATTAATTAATATTAAATTAAACAATGTTGTTTTGATTCTAGAAACTGAAATATCAGCAAACATCATACAATATTCTGAATTAATTGTAATGGCAATTAACAGTTATTAAATTTCATCTGATAATTTTAATATTACCTGACTACTTTTAAATGCAGATATGGAAAAAAATTATAAAACTATTATATTTAAATACATATATTTAATGAGGCATTCATAATGTGTACATGAGAAGTATTTGAGTTGTCATGGAAAACAGGAAAAAAAATAGAATATTAAAAATTACTTCAAAAACTGACAAAAGAGGAATCAAAGGTTTTTTTTTAATCCATAAATTTGCAAGTAGCATGAGAACATTTATTTGCCACATAATAAGTAAAAGAGAAATCTCTTTTTATTTATTACAATTTACTTATATACTTTTACTTATTATTAATTACTTATTACTACTTTCCCATGAATACAAAGAAGAAAAATATAATATGCTTATAAGATTTTATAATGATGCTTAATGGTTATCATACCTTGCCATCAAGAGTAAAAGATGTCCACATGGGTATACGATATTTCAGATCAAATGCAAGTAAATAATCTTCATTGTATAAGAGACGAAGAGTATTGTTATCTTCTTTGCTAAAGGGTACACCAAATGGGAGGTGTGCATTTTTTTTGCTTGCTTTATCTTCAATGTTCGTCTGTTTCTTGGACTGGAAAATGAACAATTAATATTTTTTTAAATCATAATGAAAAAGAATCTTTTTTTTTTAATTTTAATAGTCTCAGAGAAAATATGAACATACATTCTAATTACAGATAAATTAATAATAAATTAGCTAACTTCTATTCAATAAAAATATATAAGAGCATACAAAATTTATGGACAGACAGTATTTAAAAACATTTTCAATTAGAAAAGTTTTTTCAGTGGTTTAAAGAAACTCCTAAAATAAATACTAATATGATAGAAAATTAGAATAAACAGAAATTTCAGTAAAAAGATATCACAATAGTATTCCATTTAGTTACTTATATTAACACAGACTTATATTACTTATTATATCTACCATCCTTTAAGTATGGAAAATAAATAATGGTAAATTGAAGAGTGGTATCCAAAAGATTTCTTGAAATTCCAGATAAATTTAACTAAATGATTGAATGACTCAATGACTTTGTACAAGAAGAATCATTAGTATATAGGATAAAAGGCATATAATATAATGTAGTGCAGTAAACCATACAATGGTCAACACAAAATGACATTGTCCAGATATTATGAGCAATTTGTGCAACTATCCTTTCATAACAGTTATACAACAATGAAAATATCTGCATTGAATTGCCCCGGGAAAACAACAAAGGGACACGTTATTTTAATGATAAAAATCGACAGCAACCAGCCCATAAAGGACATTTCTACAAAGCTTTTTGAAACAATTTAACATTAAATGGTCAAGCTAAATGTGACCAGGATCTCTGTAAAAATAACTTTTATCCCAAAAGACAGATACCATTAATGTCTACTTATTAATCACCCATTAACAAAAGTGAATATGGATGGATCAACTATTCAGCTGGGTCCTCTTCACACACACACACAAAAAAAACAATTACAAAATGAATGACTTAGAGTGACTTTTCGAAGCACTCTCTTTGCTCACCATAACACTTGGTGCTATAAAAATCGTTCGTCTCAACTGACTCACTGGTAGGGGAGTATTGTGTTTACATCTTGATAAGCCAGCAACAGCCACTAGACAAGAGCGTATGCTTTTCTCGAATGGTTAAGTTATTGGACTTCAAACCGAAACATCGCAGGTTCGGTCCTTGGCAGAATTCAACCTACACGTTGGCACAATCCCGCCAAAACCCCTGCCACAAGAATGCCAACAGATCAAAGAATACACTATCATGCTGAGTCTGGTGTGGTATCATATAAAATGCAAGAACTGAGATAATCAGAGAATGATACTGGCAATGAGTCTTGAGAATCTATTCCTGGTTGATTATAGATTAATAATTTTTTTATATGTGGTAATAGTAGATCATATTGAATTTCAACTACTGAAAAATTTCTAAGATATGAAACAAGTTTCCAGAATTCCTTATGTAAAAGTATTATTTGCCAGGGAAAAACACTTATTTTCATGATTTTCAAAGAAGAAAAATGAATTATTTTCTGCAATCTATCGCAGAAAACAACAAAACAGTTATAACAAAATATATTTATATTAACATATCTGGAGTTTGACATCAACCAAAATAAGTATATTTAACAGGTAATGTTATATAATCCAACAGCAAAAAGCTGCTATTTACAGAGCAAAATAAACTGGAACACTGAAAAAACGTCCTGGACACTTAAGAACTGAATGCAGATATATTATCAAAAATGAATCAAATTTTCAAACTTAATATTAAAAACCATACAAGTGCATTTCTACTTTGGCAGGCAAAATCAAATTAACTACAACTTATTACATTACAAATTATTTATCCTACAACTGTTAATTATAAAAATATTAAAAAAGCAAAAAAATCATGAAGCTTTCACCATATTTTGCAAACACTGTTATAAAAACTATATCAACTAATACAATTGTTTGTTTGCCACAACATTAATAAAACTTTAAAATTATACCAAATTCAAACTAACACTTTTTTGTATTTTGGTGTTGTTTACTATTACCCAGCTGCATGAAGTAAAATAAAATAAAAATTCAAAGCAGTTCATTAAACGTTAAATATTAACCCTAGTCACAAACATAAAAATATTAGTGCACCTGAGGGCAAGAACACTCAGAAGCATAAATACGAAAGTTATATTCTTGCGTGTCAGACGGAACTTCACCAACGGCTGGAGGATGAGGCTCATATTGTTCTTCCACTGAGTGAGGCCTTTTCATGATATGATGCAAGCTTCCTTTGGTTCCATTGTTTGGATTGGGTCTAATATCAATCAATTCTAAAGTATAGAATAATAAAAAGAACAGTTTTAACAATTCAACTTTTGGTTTACTTATAAGTCACTTATTTATCTGAATTTTAAAAATAATATTAACATACCTGCTAAAAATTCATAAATTTCAGTATTAATAAAAGGTTTCGTAGATACATTTTGTTTTATAGAAGGTCCATGAGCTAGAAAAATACCCTGAAAACAAATGTGAATAATAATCACATTATGGGGGAAACCAATAATTAATATATTTTTAAAAACATATATTCTTCTTTTGAAACAAATACTTTTGCATAAATATTTCTGAAATTGACTATGATCTTTTATTTTTATGTGGTTTCTTAGAACACTAAACCAATTCTTTTAAGATTAAAAGCACTTCCAGTAACACATTTTTAAAAACTAAAATTCAGCAGAACTCAATTGCACACAACCCAAATCTTCCTTTCATAAAAACAGATATAAGACATAGAAGGAAAGAACTTATTTTTCTTCTTTATAATCTTGACTATTTTAAACTGAGCCCCATTAAAACAAAACAATATTTATATTTTTTTAAAAGTAATAATTCAGTAATATGAATTAATTTAGATTAAGTTTTTATACTATGAAGGAATATTTACAAAAATATATACTCTCAAAAACTGCATTATTTTATACACATAATGGCAATCCTTGCTTAATTTAAGTTATGAAACAAAACATTTTTAGAAAGTGAAATGAAAATTGATTTAAAAAATTAAAAATTACACAAATATTATATATATATATATTTGGCGTGCGTTGGCGGAATTGTGCCAATACGTAGGTTGAATTCCGCCAAGGATCGAACCTGCGATGTTCGGTTTTGAAAGCCAGTAACTTATCCACTATACAAAACTGGCCACCAATGTTTAGTGGTAGTTACTGGCTTATTAAGATGTCACCACAATACTCCCCTACCAGTTTGTTCGGTTGAGAGATGAACGATTTTATTGCGCCAAGTGTTATGGCTAGTATATGAGCGTTGCTGCTGCGTCAAGTGAGTCTGACGGCTTTGCGTTGGTGCGTCAAGTGAGTCTGACGGCTTTGCGTTGGTGCGTCAAGTGAGTCTGACGGCTTTGTGTTACTGCATCAAGTAGGTCTGCCGACTTTGTGTTGCTGCGTCAAGTGAGTCTGACGACTTTGCGTTGCTGCGTCAAGT
>JAPMOQ010037680.1:968731-988956 GCA_026543055.1 Argiope trifasciata | reverse complement strand
TGCTGCGTCAAGTGAGTCTGACGACTTTGCGTTGCTGCTGCGTCAAGTGAGTTTGACGACTTTGTGTTGCTGATGGAGAGATGGCGCCATGAGAGCTGTTGAAAATTCATCACGTCCGAGGTCATCAATTTGGCGTGGTAGTTACTGGCTTATTAAGATGTCACCACACACACACACACACACACACAAACACATATATATACACTGAAGTGACAAAAATCATGGGATAGCAATATGCAAATATACAGATGGCAGTAGTATCGCAGCAAAAAAGTATAAATGCGCAGTTCGTTTTCCAGAGCTTTCATTTGTGTTCAAGTTATTCATGTGAACAGGTTTTTCGTAATTTATGGCGGCACGACGAGAATTAACAGACTTTGAACGTGGAATGTTAGTTGGAGCTAGACACATGGGTCATTCCATTGCAGATATCGTTAGTGAATTCAACATTCCGAGATCCACAGTATCAAGAGTGTGCCGAGAGTATGAAATTTCAGGCATCACATCCCATCATGGACAGCGCAGTGGGCGACCACCTGCACTTAACGACCGAGACCGCCGACGTCTGTGTAGAATGGTCAATGTTAATAGACACGCAACACTTCGTCAAATAACTGCAGGAATCAATGTGGGACGTACGAAGGACGTGTCCGATAGGACTGTGCGGCGAAATTTGTCTTCCTTGGGCTATGACAGAAGAAGACCGACTCGAGTGCCTTTACTGACAGCACGACATCGCCTGCAGCGACTCTCCTGGGCTCGTGAGCATATCGACTGGTCTCTAGACCAGTGGAAAACCGTGGCGTGGTCAGATGAGTCACGATTTCAGTTGTTACGAGCTGATGGTAGAGTTCGAGTGTGACGCAGACCCCACGAAGCCATGGACCCAAACTGTCAGCAAGGCACTGTTCAAGCTGGTGGTGGCTGCATAATGGTGTGGGCTGTTTTTACATGGCATGGACTCGGTCCTCTGGTGCAACTGAACCGATCATTGACTGGAAATGGTTATGTTCAGCTGCTTGCAGATCACTTGCAGCCATTCATGGACTTTCCGTACCCACACAACGATGGGATTTTTATGGATGACAATGCGCCATGTCACCGGGCCAGAACTGTTCTCGATTGGTTTGAAGAACATTCCGGACAATTCCAGCGCATGATCTGGCCACCTAGAGCATTTATGGGACATCATCGAAAGGTCCGTTCGTGCCCAAACTCCTGCTCCAACCACACTTTCACAATTATGGATGTCTATACAGACAGCATGGCTCAATATTCCTGCAGAGGACTTCCAACGACTTGTGGACTCCATGACACGACGAGTTGTTGCACTTCTCAGGGCAAAAGGAGGACCGACACGATATTAACAGTCATCCCATGACTTTTGTCACTTCAGTGTATAATACTAACAGAAAAATTTAATTTTTATGTACAGAATACACTTGTAGCAACATATTAATTAAGGATTTCCAGACTATTACCAATTCTAATAAGAGAAGTAAATAACATTATAATAACAATGTGCTGTCCAATCACCATTTTAAATTATTAAGTCAGAGTATTTCCACAAATAAATTTCAATTAAGTTAGAACATAAATTTTAAGGAAACATAAAATTTTAAATTAAAAAAAAATAGGCCTTGTAAACTAACATCTGAGCACTCGGCTAATATGGAAAATATAGAAACTATATATATAGAACAAATAAAATTCTTGTTTAATTGATGAAAAGGTCTTTAATCAGACTAAAATGTTTGTTAATATAACATACCTTCATATCAGGAAAAAGGTTATCATATCCATGAGCTCCACCTGTACAAATCTCATCACCAGGTTTAACACCTTTGCTAAAATAAAGCAATTATTAGTTATCTGAGATAAATGACATAAATATATTTACCCAACCTAAAATTATTAATTCCAGAATGCTAAATTTGCCTGAGTTTAATAATTAGAAATCCCACAACAAATGAATAAATGATTCAACAGCAAGAACTAGATAAAATAAAAGTACTGAACCATAAAGTTTACAAGGATAAACATGTAAATATAGGAATTATGTTTTTTAGCATAGCAAGTATGAGCAGTTATAATATGACTCAATAAAATCATAACAATCTTGATAATTCTTATTTATTAAAATAAATAAACACTGAAAAGTTAAAAGCCACATTAGATTAGCAAAATCAACACAAGTATAAAATATTAAAATATAATGATAATAGTTGTAAATTTTCAAAAGCTTATCAATTTTCAAATTGAAATCATTCAATTTATAAACGGGACATAATAATGAGAAACAAGAGGTTGCATATAAAAATCCTGTCTCAAATCTGGGAAGGAAGAAAGTAAAGGGAAAATAGTGTCATATTTATATCTTACTTCATAAACCAAATATGATATGGGAAATTTGAAAAAAAAAGTCTATTAACCCATTAATGCTCGATATCACTAATAATAATCAATTTAATGCATGACAGAATGCAATTTTACAATAAATGGGAATTAAATATACTGTTTATTCTGGCTCTCAAAATATTCTTTAAAAAAATCACACAAAAGATAACTTTTAAGAAAAAAATACTGGTTCCAAATATATATATATATATATATATTTTAAGAAATCAATGTTTTACCTGACAACAGTCCAACTACTGTCCATATCTAAGAATATCGGCTCAATTCGAGCATTATCAGCATAATGCATTCGAACAGGCAGTTGCTCTTTTGGATAAACTCTCATGTGCTCACTTTGGCATCTTAACTTCTTAATTATGTTTGTTACAGTATCTATAAGGTAAAATAAATAATGTATCAGAAAATATAATATTAGTTGCCTTTATTATAAATTTATTACTACATGCAAATTTTATATTATTTTATAGAAATCAGACGGATTAAGTATCAGTAAACCAATTAAAAAAACTATTAATATAAATTAAAATACAACAGATCATAATTAGAGTATCTTTTTCATATCCTCAAAATATTCAAAGAAAATTTTATGACTTTCATATCAAGATATAAATGCTTAATTATAAAACTATAAATCAATGGCCTTTTGACAGCTGGTTTTTAGACTGATAAGAACCAATTCTGGAATGTGAAACTATTTATTAATCAATATTGTGTTTTATAGAAATAAATCATTGGTTGATCAACTTATTTAAAAATGTAATAAGATTTTCCAGAACAGTTTGTTCTAATTATATTATATATATATTTTTAAAAAATAAGGATTTTCATTAGCTGTGGGGAATATTTCTTATTAACTCATTTATTTAATACAATAAATCTGAATAATAAAGAACATGTTTTATTAGTTTCTTAAAAAAGCAAATATTGGGTCGTTCGGAAAATAATTTCGTTTTTTCCTGACAAAGAATTTAATTGCATTTTTCGCACCCAATTTCAAACTTAAACTGCAAAATCATTTTATGTTTTAAGAGCTGATATAGCAAGGCTTGAGTGTGAAAAAGTGCAGCTGATTCTTCGCATTAGTTTTCGGATGGTGCCCTTTTAAATATGGAGAGCAATAAACAGCATTTTCGTCATTTTTTTCTTTTTTGCTATATAAAAGGTAAAAATGCTGTTCAAGCCAGAAATAAATTAGCCAATATGTGTGGAGAAGATGTGTTAACAGTACATCAGTACCAGAACTGATTTGCAAAATTTTTCCTTCAAATGAGGAGGCCAAAAACCACCTCGATCAGTTTTTTTTACAGCAAAGACCAAAACTTTTATGAGCGTGTAATCATGTTACTACCAAAAATATGGCAAAAGGTATTAGACCAGAATGGCAATTTTATAATTTAATAAATAATTTATTCATTAAACGAAAATTTCTTTTCATTTTGACAAAAAAATACGAAATTACTTTCCGAACAACCCAATAGTTCTTTGAGCATGAAAAGCTAAGGGAAATTAAAATAACTTATTTAGGCTAGAATGGGATAAACTAATGGAAATCTTATATGCAATAAGCAAAAATAGTGATCCCTATTAAAAGATGCTTTCATAAAATGGTCTGATTCATCAGCATCAAAATATTAATCTACGACAATTTCCTATTACAAAATTAAACCTTACTGCCCCTCTTCAGCATTTGTAATGCTATTGCATTTCTATTTATTTATTTATAGTAATAAGATAAGCCTAAATTCTGAATTTGTTGTGAAAATAAATTCTTAATAAAAACAAATTATTAATAAAATAAATAATAAATTCTTAATTTGTCACATAATGTGTCCTCACTATGAGAAGGTATATACCTAACTTTTCATCTATATACAAATAGGAACCAACTAGCGCAGAAACAGAAACATTGCAACTAAATATGATTTGCTGAATAAAAATCTCTACAGCATATTAACTATTTATTAACCACTACAACATATTAAATTCAAATGTAGTTTCCTTTCATATGCATTTTTTTCATTTTGAATTAGCCTACAACTCTTTTTAAATACAGCAAAAATTAATAAGAATATAAATCATGCAATATATATTTCACAATTTTTTTAAAATTTTTTTTAATAACCATGCTTGAAATAATTTATTAAACATCATTATGAAAGAAGCTTTAGTAATGTAATGTATTTCAAAAGTATACATTTCCCACTAGATTTATATAACAAGAGATCTGATTAAATTATACAGAAGTTACTTCATTCAAATACAAATAGTTATTTTCAACATCAAACTAGGTTTAAAATTTGATTTTTTAATGTTCCTTGAACCTAATTAAATTAATATTTATTCTCTCTGCTGCTATAGAAGCTCTTTTATTATAGATTTAGAGCTACTACGTTTTTATTTGTATTTAATATAAATGGATGTACACACACTTCTATGCGTCCACTGATTCTGAATTGGAAAAAAAATCAGCTTTCAAGTAGTTCTTTTCAATTCTGCATTCAGTAATTTTGCAGTAAATGAAGCCAAAGTTAGAAAGAAGCCTGATAGCAATTGATATGAAATTTCAAGAACAGCAATTGAATTTAGATGGTGGGTTTCGTTTTATTTTTCATTTAGAGTTAAATTGAAACTAAGCAAGGAATTTTATGTTACAATACATGAAAACAGTGCTGTAACATTAAAAATAATTAAATAAATCACTTTCTCTTAATTATGTGAGAGAAGATTTGTTTTTATATAAATATTTTATTTCCAATTAAAAATCCTAAAATTTCGTTTAAATCTTTCTTTTAACAGAATTTTGTAATAGAAATTTTTGATTGAGTTAAAACTGAATCATTTTCCATCAATACAAATATTGACAGATTAAAAACATATTTATGATATTTTTATGATATAATATTTACCCTCCTTCTCAAAATGTTCTCCAATTACGTTAATTTTTTTTAATAACTACATTTGAAGGGATAATAACAAAAAGTTAATATTATATTGCCATTAAAAAATTATGAAATTCTCTTTTACAACAAACTTAGATTTTAAAATGGCTTTCAAATGATGTCACATAAAAACATTAAAAATGCTTGATTATAAAGTATAGATTCTTCTGATTTTGCTTTGATAAATTATAAATATTTACATTTATGATCGGAAAATAATACCTGCAAAAGAAAGTAATTTTTTTCTCCTTTCAAAAGAGACGACACCATAATATTAATGATAATTCAAAACGAAATAAAAACATGAAAAATAAATCAGGGACAGAATTTATCATGCCTACATGACTATAAATTTTCCTTACTGGTGAATAAATATTAATATAATTTAGCACCTTCTATAAGTCTTTTAAGACATGATAACTTATTTAATGATAGTAACTTGTGAAATATATATGACATTTAATTTGCATGACACATATCTAATTTATTTTAATTTGTATACAGATATGTATTATTTTAATTTAAATATAAATTTGGGACTCTTAAAGTTTGATGACACAATGAAATAGTAATGATGGGCAGGTTAGAAATATAAACTCTTTAAAAAAAAGTGAAAACAATTATGCTTCAAGTTTTGCATATAAACTTAGAACATTTAATAATTTTAAAACCTTCTAAAATGCTGAAGATATAAATATATTTCACAGCATACAAAAAATTTAAAAGCAGCTTTGAATAATTTACATTAAAAATTATTGGATTCTAATTTCTTTACAATGAGAGTTTCTAAATAAAATGATGCATTTGTTAGCAATAAAATATATTTATTGTAAAATTATAATTATCCCCTTTCATTGCCTTTTTTAATCATTTTTTTTTTTGGCAAATTAGAAAATTATTAAATTCATTCATTTTTTTTCATTGTCAAAAAAAATTATACATTATATAATTGTTTCAATCATAATCCTATTTCCATTTTTTTATGTATGAAAAACTAGCATTTCCCTAACCTGAGAAAGCTAGACTTACAGGTGTGGGATTTGATGTTTTAAATTTTTTTGAGTTAGCTTAAGGGATGCATGTTAAATAAGTTATTGATATAACTATTACAATTCTAAAACTAAGGATAGATTTAATATTTATCACAGTTAAAATAATAGTTAATATCAAAGTTTTAATAAATTGAAATTTATCTTTTTTTTTCTATACTAAAAACAAGCTACTTTATCCAATTAAATTAATTAATTGAAATATGCATTTTCCAATCAGCTAAATATGCAGTTACTATAATAACCATAAGAACATCTGCGGAATATCAAAATTTGATGGGGGGGATTTTTATTTTAAGAAGGAATTTCTTCAAGAACTTCACCCTTTTAAGTTTCTTTTCACAATTTATTGGTGCAAATTTTATTTTTTTATCCATATATGCTATAAATCAGCAACTGATAGTTTTTATTTTAAAACTATATTTGGATGCACTGTTTTTTCATTTTGAGTGAAGGATTCAGATGACTGCTTTGATGTTTTCTTGACATATGTATATATTAGAAATGGATTAAAGTGCAAAAAAAATTTTGCTAAATTACAGGTAAATGCATTTACAAAAATTAATTTTATTCACTTATGTATTAAAATTGGAAGAATTTTCGTTTATTAAAATTTACTAGACATACAAATTTCAACCTAATTTTATCAAACCTGAAAGCTTAGTTCAAATATCAATGCATTTTCTTTCCACATCTGTCGGTCAAATATTCTTACTGATTGCTCAAAAAAACCTACATCAATCTCTCCCTAATTCTTTCTAGTCAATAAGCTATGGATGATTTACTGAATATTTATGGTCAGTATGCTAATGCCCACCATACTAGACCTTTTGGAAATACTAATAAATCTAAAGTTTCAGATAATATTCCTAAACTTTTTGCTTTTATGAAACAACAATAAAAATAATGTGGCTATTATTTTTTTTACACTCTCGGACACATATTTAACAAAGTTTAAAAAAAATCTCAATATACAAAACTTTCTAAACTTCACACACTCACTTGAATCTCTTCTTCCTTTAGGACGTAAACGACCAAAAGGTCCCATCGTTGAGAATATTTCGGAGACATTCATATAATTCTTTATGTCCACAACAAGCTTACAATCAATATCAGACATGCCTAAAAAAATTAAAGTTAATTATTATACATTTAGTATCAGATATTTTTAAAAGAATTTTGCAACAGGAATATCTAGTGATCTTATATTTTCCAAAATATTAAGCAGCTAAATCATTAAATTAATTATATTCTCTAACTGATGCAATTAGTAACACAACACCATTTCAGCAGTTGTATCATTAATTAGAAATTTTTAAACTACACATGTATATATGTATTGCATGTATTGTTGATTTTTAATAAGATAAATACTAATTATATAGAGAGATTAATCATATTGTGTATTTAATTCTTAAGATTCCTAAATTCTACTTTGCAACATAGATTTAAGGAAAAAAATAGTTAAAACATAATAATATAAATAATTTAACTTCTTTTTGACAGCAGAATTACACAATATTCTGAAATAAAACTGCTTAATAAGAATATCCATGATGAAGAAACAAAGTCAATCTCTAATGAATCTCCATTTTCCCAATTTCTTTTTAAATGTCTCTGCCACTACCTCTACTGAAACATAGGAGGACTTATTATTATAAGACTTGTATAATTACTTTCCAAAGTATTTCCTTGTTTTCATTAAAGACTGCAACAGCACATTTAGCCTTATTAAGTAATTTTGAGCCATCAATGAAAATGGTTTCAGTTTTATTTGATCTTTGATAAAATCATTAACTGCCCCAAAAACTGTAAAATTTTCCCATAATCAGAAATAGCAATTTCAGAAACTTACAAGCCATTGCAGCCTGCATATTTGTCACTAATCATAACTTTTCGAATGAAAACATCCAAATTTTATTACTTTTTCATTTACAGGATTATCAGTTGTTGACAACCAGCTAATGCTTCAGTTGAAACTATTCTATAAGCCTTTGAAAAGTTTTTAAAAACCAAACTTCATATTTCATTTTTTTTTTTTAATTCTAATAGTATTTATGAAACAAATTTCAGTGTAAAGCATTTTTTCTGAAATTAATAAATAGGCCTCAAATATTTCAATATTTGGGGCTTAATATCTCTGATAATATCTGAGGAAGTTGACAGTTTTCAAGAGCATTTTAAAGATTTAAATGTGCAATTTGCAGATAGTTTTATTTTTGTTTCCAACTATAATCAACAGAGGTTCTTTGAAGTCGAATCTCTTTTTCTCTTATTTTACAGTTTTCATCTTTTGATTAACTTGCATCATATTTTAAATATATTGTTACATCTTCTCAATTCATACATCTTGGATTATTCTTGTATTCCATTATTTTCTATCACTACATTTCAGACATATATTTTTATTCTTTTTTCCAAAATGACCAAATTTTTCATATTTATAGTACTGTACAACTTTAATATATTTCCTCGAATTATAGTAACTCTAAATTATATCCATCCTATGTTATTTGAGATTTTTTTTAAAGCTATTTGCATTGAAATTATCCAACTTAAACTAACAGGCTTTTGAAAGAATCTAATTGCAAAAGAATTCTCTCCCAATTCTACATTGTGCGATTTAAAATTCCCCAACATTTATTTTTGAGGCAGACTTATTTAAGATAAGTAATTCAGAAAGATTTTTTTAGCTTTGGTTTTGCTATATCATATTTTATTTCTAATTCCTTTTGTTCAACTCAACTATCAGTGTATCAATATGATCTGTAGTTAGTGAATTAATTAAAATTCTACTTTTTTATTTTATTTTTATTTAACTAATAATAACACTTGTCTTGGCAGGGAAATCCTATTTTGCAAAAACTTTGTGAAATATTAAAATGCAGTATTCTTTCCTTAAGTTTGATTCTGATCTAATCTCTAAACTTTTCTTGGATTCCAAATGTAAGTTATAACTTTTTTTCATTTACTCAAAAGATGAGAAACAACTTGGTTGATACATATATTTAATAGAGTAGAAATGTGTGTCCTTATTTCTTCTTGCTTTCAGTTTGAAATTCTGGATGAGACTATCGTGATTCGTACAATTTTTTCAATATTCAAAGCCACATCTTAAAAAATCATCATTTACTTCCATAATAATAATGGGTTTAACAGTGCTAATTATATTATATATATATATATATATATATATATGCTAGGGGTATCGAGCATGATATTTACCATATTAAATCTTCCATTTTAAAGTACTCAATAAATAATTATTGAAAACAGAATTGCTAATTAGATGGCTAAAGGAATTTAATAAAAAAATATATAAATATAATCAAGGACAATATATACAAACTAATTTATCTTCTATATTGATAGATAAGAAAAATTTGTTAAAAAGATAATTTAAAATTTCAAAATTTAGTCAAGTATTTTTTTAAATAAAAGTACTTAAAACAATGAATGATTTTTAAAAGTCAAAAATGAATGGCAAACTTTCAAACTAAAAAACATCTTTGATGAGTTCATAATTCAACTACTAACTATTACAAAGAGAGTGTTTGATAGTTTTGTTATTGTTGTTAAACATTTCTTTTTTTTTTTTTTTTTTCTCTATAATGAAAAATTTTTAACTGCCCAAATTCCTGATCTTCAATCAAAAAAGTTACAATCTTTACATTATTTAAGAGAAAAAAAAATTCATCAGTATATATATATATATATATATATATATATTAATAAAAAACAACTAGAAAAAGAACATTTTTATTTTTTGAGATTTTGCAATTTAAAATTAATGTAGAAAGTGCTAAATAGTAACTAGATGCCAGAAAAATAAATCATTTAAAATAAATTTACTTTTATAATTAACTCACATTTTTTCCTCCTTTCTCAATTTTGTGTTTAATACTAACAGCACAAATGGATTGTAGTTCTAAAATTATTCGTTCTAAATGAATTGTAGTTCTAAAATTATTCGTTCTAAATGAATTGTAGTTCTAAAATTATTCATTCTAAATGAATTGTAGTTCTAAAATTATCAGTTCTAAATGGATTGTAGTTCTAAAATGTTAACCTACAAATAAATGTCTTACCATGGTCAGACACTATCACAACATTTACACAATCAGTAATATTTCGAAGCTGTAATCCAGCAAATAGCCTTGCTATCATATTATCCACACTTGTTATTGCTTGATTAACCTATTCAAAATAATAATAAACAAGGAATGTAAATGTAATTCATATTATATATATATTGTAATGTTCTATGCATTTGATATAATTTTAAAATAACTTCACACTCAGTTTTGCTTATTCATACCATCTGATAAGCTGTTATAACATATATTATACATTAAAAAAATAATGTGAATGTAAAATTAGTAACTGAATAAAGAATTTATTTGTATTTATATATGAGCATCTTTAAATAGCAAATTATATATATGCTTGGGAAAGTGACCTTGATTTTTTTTTAACTTTCTAAAAATTGTAATACTGCCACCTCTTATTTTGCTTCCATTGACAATAAAGACAATAGGTTCAAAATTGCACATTTGTTAACCAATCCTCACTGCATGAAATTTTAGAATTTTCTATTGGACAGCCAATTTTCGTTCAAAAAGCTTTTTAGTTATTTTATTTTCTAATTAACTTGTTATTAGTTATTATTATTGTTGACAACCTTTATTCCTGCAATTAATTTTATTTCATTGCAAATTTCCTTTTATATACTTTACAATGTTGGTTTCCTTGCCAACCATTTGGGGCAATAAAGTTTTCCTCCCAAAAGATTGTTCAGGTTTGAAGATAGTTCCTTACCACTGTTGCTATTTACACAATAATATTTAGGATACAACATTTTCTGTCACTCTCTTCACATTAACATTAAGAACTAGAAATGGGATCATTAAACCAATTAAGGAGATAATATGCATGTATATGTTATACATTACATTGCACATGTATATGTTATACATTACATTGCACATGTATATGTTATACATACATTATCTGTTTATTTAATAACAATGGTCCAATCACGGTTAAAGCAAATATAGCTCAAATTGAACCAGAAAGGATTATTTAAAAATTAACTAAGAAGCACAGCCTGCATTAAAAGGATTTTTCTTTCATTATAAATGATGAATTTTTGTCTTTTGCAATTCTCATTACAAAAAATTTCTACTTGAGACTTGCTATCAGAACTGATTTCTTCAACAAAGAACCTTAAACCTGAAAATATTTCAAAAGTGGAATTTAAAAATTGATAAGAGAGTTAAGAATGAAGCTGCAGAAAATAGTGTCAAACTAATGCAGGAATACAATATTTATACAAAAGATGAAAATCAGAAACAATATGTTTCACAGATTGTTACTAAAGACCCTAAAACATATTCAACTACTATTAAATTTTTTTCTTTAAATAATCTCCATTCTCAATATTTAATATTCATACATTCACATTATGCCTTGGTTCTATAGAAATTATTACTCTAAATAAAAATATTTTTTCTCAACAGAAATTGCTGCATCATTAATAAAAAATAAAATAGATTTATGTTATTTCAAGGTTTCATCTTCAAGCTGCTGCAGTGTCCCCAAATAGTAGTCCAATTCAAGTTAAAAAAAAATTGCTGGTTAGAACAAAATTCAGGATGGAAACATCAAAACGTTAATTTGTGGGAAATAAACTATATTTAAGAGACAAGTAATAAATACATTTGCATGTATAGTAATGTACATGCAAGAACATACTTTTAAAAAATTATACATATTGTATTATAAACGTTTCACATGTCAATAAGCAATACAATATTGGACACCAAGACTTTCAGGGTTACATTATTATTATTATTTTAATTCAGAAACTTTCATTTAGTTTTGTGTCATGAAGCATATGCGTCTTATTTTACAAATTCCAAATTTATACATAGCAAGAATTGGTTCAATTAAATACAATTAATTTGAACAGAAAAAAGTATTAACAAAATTTTTACTTATTAAAATTATTTAATTTAACCATTAATTAAAATTTTATCCACATAATTTTAAAAAGATATATTTTTTAAATCAAAAATAATAATTCAGTTTGCAAATAACAATAACATATAATAACAAGAATTACAATTAAATTAAACTTACTCATTTTTAAAACATGATAATGACACAGCAGCAATAAATTTAAAAAAAATAATAATAATTTGTGAGAGAGCAAAATTTTGCAAATAAATTTTTTATGCAGAAATTAAATGAGAAAAAAAATTTCATAAAATTTTGAAAGTCAAAGTTTGGAACTTTGAAACGTTTATTATGAAAACAAAAAAATAGTTTTTGAAAGTCTAGTATTTACGGTTCTGTTTCATCTAGTATGAACAGAAGAATTTAATATCCACTTCTACCATCCCCCCCCCCACACACACACAAAACAAACCCTCAAAAATTTTGTAAAAAGATTTGAACCAAATAAATAAAACAGTTTTATTTGTTTATTTATTTAAAATTTCATGAAAGCTTTCAGCGAATTAATGATGCTACTGATTGTAATAAACTTTCAAACAGAAGAAAAGTTAAATTTTACATTAAATTACTATTGTCCATACATTGTATTTAGCTTAATTATTTACCAAATTATATCATCTTATTTTGTTTAATTTAACATCAAACATATTCTCAGTGGGTTATTTACATAGTTATGTATTTATAATTGTTCATTTCCAATAACATAATATCATAATATTACTTAAATCATTTTAAAAATAGTTAATTTTAAGGAGAGCACACAATTTTTATCATCAACTGTCCCTTCTATACTTGTATATACTTCTCAAAAGTATCTAAAGCAGTGGATAATAATCACAGAACTTTTTAAGGGATAAAAGTTCAGCTCATACAAAATTCTAACTAAAATATCAGATTCTTTAAAAAAGTTATAAGAACAAGAAAAATCTTTACCTGTTGAGACTTTGTTCCATACCAATGAGCAGCATTATCTGGCTGATTAACATAAAGTGTGATAAAACTTGGTCTTGATGCTGGTGGCATATCCAGCCATTCAAGTATTTGATCAACTCTAAGATCAAAACTAAGTTTCCTTTTTTAAAAAAAGAAAGAAAAAACATGATTTAAGCTAAAAAATGTTTAAATTTACTTTTCTCTTTTATAAATGTGCAGCAATTCTGAAATCAAGCCCAATATTAAATGGCATTGACTAAAAAGTCAATACACATTTATACATATAAATTGGCTTCAATAGAGAAATATCTTTAATTTGCAAGTTTTTGACTCTAAGTGTCATTATTTTGATTTATTTTCTAGCTAACACAAAAAAATTTGAAAGTAAGTAATCTTTATATTTTATTTTACATTAAAAGCATTAATTAATATTCATTTTTCAATATATACTTCTCAAATATAAATGAAATAAATCAAATAAAAAATTCAACAGAAATGAAATTCTACTTTAACCTAATTATTATACTTATAATGTAGTTTAAAAGGATTTTACCAAAAATCTATACTTTCAATTAAGTTCTATAAATGTATTAATCTAAAATCACAACAAAATTTCACATATTTAAAAAAATAGCATTTATATAATTATTAAACCTGGACATATAAATGCAATTAACACTTACGCTCTGTACTTTTTGTTGTAAGTTGGAGTAATCCCACTTATGCGAACATCAGTGCCAGGCCAGAAAAAACTTGCAGTTCTTTTGCCTTGCTGTTCAGCAGTTACCCAAATCTAATCAGAAATATATAATGAAAAGTATAGTTAAATTACAAATATTTAAGCAATAAGAAAAAAAATATTATATATAAAAATATATAAATAATACATATATAAAAATTCATAAAACATTTTTTTAATCAAAAATTTGGAGGTTAAAAAAACTGCAGAAGCATCAGATGCAGACAGAAAAGCTTCAATAAATTGAAATTGTAATCATATTTATTAATATTTTTATCTTAGTATTACAAGTATTTGGCATCTTTTTCTCATGATATTCATTGTGGCTTTATATATTCAATATTTTATTTAAAAAATTGTTTACCATTTTTAATGCGCAAATAAAAGCAGGCAAAAAAATTTCATTCCTAATTTTGTAAGGTTCAGTCTTTATTTCTTATAATAGTCATTGCATTTACAAAACAGGTATTAAACAGCCACTAACTCAACCACAGCACTGCGCTAAATCAGTCAGCTTTCATGGAGTTTACATTCATATTTATGTAAAATGCATTTTCATAGTTGTAAAATTTTATGATGATAATTACCTTCTATTTATATTCTAGATTTCTACTAATAAATAATTATATAATCATATTTAATATTTCACTATAGTAACAAATATATTCTACTCTGCATTAATAATACCACACAAGAAAAAATAATTTTATATAATATTATTTATTCTTTTGTTTAATTATTTTTTATCCTAAATATGGATTTTGAGATGAACCTCTTAAAATATAAGATTTTGGTATAAGTATTATAATTGGAAACAAATAAGTACTAACAAAGACGGTAATTGTTTGGTAAGTGAAGAGCAAAGATAAAAAATTAAAGCAGAATTTTTATTACTTTCTAAGAAAAAAAATTCAACTCTTAAATATTTATTAAAGCAGAAAAATAGTTTGAACATCATTGCAACAATGGGAATATTATTCAAAATTACGCAAAATATATTTTTGAAAATTGTCATCATAAAAAAAAAAGTTGCAGTATGAAGATTTATGAAAAATTCAGGCCAAAAATCATTTTTAAACCAGTTATATTTTCAAAAACTAAAACAGAGAAACACTAAAATTTCTCTTAATTTTTAAATAAGCATTAAAAAATAGCTTTAATGTGCACATTTTCATCTTTCAAAGCATCTTTGAAGCTACTTTGATACCTCTAAATCGTATTTGAATGTTGTGTAAATACAGACGCATTTATTAGCAATTTAACTGAACCAAAATTTACAAAAAGTGCAAAGAAATAATACCATATACTATTTTTGATAATTTAATATGGTTTCTTTAAAATGATCTTTATAAATACTATCAGCATAAGAATTAAATATATATAGAATTCTGATCTAATTTCAGTAAAAGGAGAGAAAAAAAATCTTGGCACTGGCTCCAAACAATATTTTAGTACAGACATAAAAAACATATATGTATATTAATGTCTAATTAAGTTAATGTTATCTAATTGTAATATCACGATGCAAAAATATGTAGTTTTTTTTCAATGGCCATAACAGCACTACAACCAAAATCAATGTAATTAATTTTATATAAGTATAATAGATTTTCTTTTAAAAGGAACAATTATAGATCAGGTTGACAGCAGACTAAATTGTGAATGAAGATAAAAATAATACGGCAAAAGTTAGTACGCAAATATATTTTTATTAAGCTCAGAAATTATTAAAATGCTAAGAAAAATTTGTACATAGTTTGTAAATGCACACAAATATGAAAGAATGAGCAATTCTAAATTAATATGTAATGAATTAACCGTTATGTATGTTGACATTTGCTATGAAAGCTAACAAAAACGCACTGTATTATATTCCAGAAATTAGAGGTTATTCACCATATAAACTTACAGTAAATGTGAAAGGGTAAAATCAGAAACGAGTGAGAATTAGCAGATATCATTGATTTCAGATTATACCATTTATATTCATGTGTTTAAAAAAATGCAATAAACATTTATGCAATGTTAATACTAGAGTATTATAGAAAGCAATCTTGAAACAAGATCCTAGTTTTAAAAAACACTTTTAAGTAAAATAATTTTTTTTTATTTTAGAGAAATTTTTAATCAATATATATATATATATTAGAGAAACAATTAAGAAAAGAGAAAAATTGTCAATAAATATTTATGTTTTCACAAACAAGCGTGAAACTTACCGGATCTTTCTGATACCAGTAGGATTCATTCATTTCTGGAGATCCAACTTTAAACAGCTTCCTTTTAAAGGGATCATACATGTTATTATCTATGATACCATGAGATGCAGGATTAAGGCCCTGGAATAAAAATAATATCATAAGAAACAAGAACATCAGACTTTAGAAAATAAGAAATTAATTTTTTTATATAAACTCCACAATAAAAAAAAATAAACTTTTGAAATCAAATTTAATTTATAAGAAAGTTACACACAGTTGTACAAAACAATACCCTGGTTAATTATTTCAATACTGTAAATATACATTTATCACTTTGATGAGAATAACTGCTTTCACATCCAATTTTCATGCAGAATAATTAACAAAATATGAAGAAAATAACTAAATAAGTACTTTCAGCATCTTTTACGTAAAATATAAAACACATTAATAAAATAAGTAAGATTTTTTACTGTCAGTGATGGCTCATCAAAAATTTAAACAACTGCAAGAAAATAGTTATTTAAGGTATTGCAGATTCAAAGTAAAGAATAACCATAAGTAATTTCAATATCAAATATAAAGTATGTTGAATTTTTAATAAATTAAATATCACTATATGATATAAATTTTTTATAGCTTTATACACAGAAAAATTATTAAATATTTAAATGATGATTCAGCCAATAAAAATACTGAAACATCTTTCCATCTTTGCCCAGTCAGTCTAAAAATAAATGTCAAATAAAATACATTAAAAATTATCAGTAATCTTCATTATTTTTGCATGCACTAATTAATAATTGATCCCAGCTTATAAAAATTTCCATTTTAATAATGTATTGAAAAATTAACGTCATATTCTTTCTTTTAAAGTCTGCCCTTTCACAAAATGGAAATAAATATTCAATAATTCAGATGTTTCCATCAAAACAACAAGAATCAAAAACAAAATTATAATTATCCAACAACAGAGACAAGGAAAAAAATGAGTCGCAATCCAAGCTAAGTCTGCCCTGACTGCAGCTCTAGTGCCTCTAAACAGAGAGGAGGAAAAGTTTGTTTTTAGTCTTCAAATCAATAATCAATTTTGTAGGTATTCAGTTTTTATGACCTACTAAAATTAACCCTAATCTACATTTTCCCTGTTTGCAAACTCCTTTTCTTTTTTCTCCCTATTTTCAAAGATCATCAAACCTGAAAAGCGAAAAAGTAAACTCAAGAAATGTATTCTCAATATTGAAAAAAATAAGAACATCATATTAAAAATAGAATGCAACTTTTAAAAATAATTTTAAGCAAAGTTAAAATTCTAATACATAAACTTCTATTGCTTATTATAATCATTTAAAGGCTCTCATCTACTAGAAAACCATAAAATTTCAGCTTTTTTTTTAAAAAAAAAAAAAAAGAAATAAAAACAGATTATCTTTATTCTTACATATCAAAACTCTGACCACAAAAAACAACCCAATAAAAAAAAGAAAGGAGATAAGGAATGTTTATTAGTTTACTATATTTGTAGATACTAAAGTAGTAAAAATAATAGTAAAGTAGTTATTTGTGGATACAAAAGTAGTACTGAGTGTAACCTTATTTTAAAGACTTCTAATTAGATTTAGTGTGATCTTTTATGGCTGGAGCTAAATCAGATTGTCAAAATTGATCATAGAATAGATAATTTGCTGACCAAAATCAAATATTCTCTTTTCAAGTTCACATCAGCCATGTTAAAATTCTACACCTGATTTTTATTAATGGTCTGAGTCATCCAATGTTAAGCATTGCAACTGCCTGAGATGAAAGCATACGTTTCAGTATGAAGATAGTATAATCCCATCTGACTGGCATAAAGAGAGATCTAAACCAGCTGGTGGGAGCATTGCAAAAAGAATAACATTCTATAATTTTAATATAAATAAATATGAATTACCCAATTCTCAACACATAATCAGTAATAAAATCAATTTTTGATAGACTAATAATAATGACAAAATTTTAAATGAAATAATCATAAAATGGACTTTTCAACATTAAATTTTTTTTTAAGATTTCAATTTTTAATGAAAAAAAATAATAATTTGGCAGTTTTACAACTTTGCTATCTTTACCATTTAACTATTTGAATTATAAAGGCAGCAATTATTTAAAAAGATAAATCCTCACAGGCTGTAAATTTTTACTTTCAGGAATTAAGAACTATTTTTTCTCATACTGTATATTTCTTATCAATAAATTTTGAACGGAGTTCAAAGAAAAATTAATACATTGAAGAAGATTATACTACAAATCGTTGAAAATTAAACATAATTACTTAAAAAAAAGAGGAAAAAAAAAAACTTTGGAGACAGAAAATATATATTACCGTGACTATACTATAATGATTTGGAAATGTTTTGGATGGAAATACAGGATATAAGAAATCTGCTTTAGCTCCACATTGAGCAATTCTGTTGATTGTTGGAGTCCGACCTCTTTTCATGTAATCTGGGTGAAACCCATCAAGAGACACCAAGATCAAAGGAGGAGTGCCCTGAAAGCTGAAAAAAAATATTAAAAATTAGAATTAATTGATTGGGTTTTACCAGTTATAATGATTCAAAACAATTCATATAGAATTTGCTCATTCTAGCAACTAATTTGAGCATTACTCAGTATAGTTTATATCATTATTATTATGAAATGTGCTGAAATTTCCACTGAAATAACATTTCATGCAAATGATGAAAACATTAATATTTACTTTTTTTCTGATAAACAGAATGTATTCTAAAACAAAAGATACATAAATGCATATCTTAATAATAATAAATGTATAAATAGAGTAAATACATTCTGTTTAATTATTTTGAATACACTAACAGGCCAAATATGAAATTAAAGGTTTTAAGATAATATTCTCAAAAATTAAAATGCATAAAATAATTGTACTAGTTATCTATTCATTGAATTTGGCATACTATAAATTAATTTTTAAATTATTATATTATTCATTTAGCAAATTTCACTTTTCACAATTTTTTTCACAAGAAACATAACTATAATGAGAATTTAAATTTATAAATTAAAGCATAAATAATAGTGTGAATTTAAAAATAGAAATTACAATTCCATTTTCGTTCATTGAATTTGTATTGTAAAATATTGAAACAACAAATTAATTTAAGGATCTCATTAGCAAAGATTTTATTTGTGATAAGAAATGAATAATATTTAGTCAAATAAAATTGTTTGTTACATATTGAAAAATTAGCAATAAGAAAAAAAATGTTTTAATTTAAAATATAAATCATCATACATAACTAAAATAGCAAAAAAAAAAAAACTGTTGCATTATATTCTTATTAATTATAATATAATGTAAAAATCAAAATTTTGAAATTAAAAGTTTAGAGATAGATATTTTTTTTAAATTGAACTCAAGAAAAAGATGAGAATTTTCACACATATTATTCAAATATGTGTACCAAAAATGGATTTATGCAAATTTAATTATACATACTAAATTACGTTAATCTTTCGTGAAGAGAACAATAATAAACAATGCTAACATGTTAAATTTGTGATTGTAATGATTTTTTACAGAGTAGAGTATCAAGACAACGATATTATACTAAATGCAAATACATGGAATAATAAAAGCAACTTTGATCATCATAGAATAAAATTCTATGGCACTTCAATTTGTAAGAAATAAGCAGTGTCTCACAAAATTTTAGCAAAAAAATATAATCAAAATGCAATTCTTTGAAAAAAAAACTAGTTTAAAATAGCCTCAAACTTTTAATTGTAATTTTAGAATTGCAATATTTTTTAATGTGTTTTTGAAAATGTAAATGAACATGAGTGAACAAGTTTTTCACAAGAGAAATACATAAGCAAAATAGAACAATAAATAACAAAATAGAAAATAAATAGAACAATAAAT
>JAPMOQ010037680.1:904717-968721 GCA_026543055.1 Argiope trifasciata | reverse complement strand
AATAGAACAATAAATAACAAAATAGAAAATAAATAGAACAATAAATATAGAACAACAAAATAGAATAATAAATATAGACAAATCAAAAGAGTAAAGCTAAACCTTGTATATAAGAAAAAGAAAACATATACACAAACAATTGTCTATGCATTAACTCTAGTGTACATTTAAAGCAGACAATTATGCTAAACTAAATGAGAGCAATCTCTCATTTTCATATTCAGCTATGAGCAAATAAATTTTCATGTCTTCTGGATCTGGTCAATATGTAGCATTGTACATTTCCAATTTATTCATTAAATTTTTACTATTTTCCTTTATTTTATTCATTCATTCTTTTTTGTGGATTTTTAAAATTTTGTTAAAGAAATAAAATAAATACATTCTAAGAAAAACACTGTTAAAATAATTTTAGTTCTAATGGATTAGTCACTATTAAAAAATATAATATAAAGTTAAGTTGTTTAAAAAATATGTACTTGCAGATACCTTTTTGGACATTTTGCAGCTCTAGGGCAAACGCCACTCCATGTAACAGGAGGAAGTACTAGAATGGAAAATTTTATATATGAATAAAGTGCAAAAGAAAAAAAATGAAATTTAAGGGTAAAATTTCAATATGTCATTAAATATAGCATTTCTCTACCATTAGCATTCATCTTTAAGCAAAAAGAAATGTCATTCAAAATTTTATTTATGAATCAAACTGTATATGAATATTGTATTGCATAAAATGCACACTTATTTCCATACATGCCCTTTACAATGAGAAACAGAAGTACACAGTAAAATATTTTTAGCTCTGCATTAAATAGAGCACAAGTTTTATGATATAAATATGTTCAAAATATTTGGTACTAGGCCTTTAAACAGTTGCAAGGATTTGTACTAGATTAAATTATTTTGTCCAAATTTATTTCTAATTGACTTATAACTTAGTTATCTTTAATTTATACTTATTTTATACTATCCGCCTTTGGCGACCAGCTGGTTTGCCATGAGTAATGGGTTCTAAAATTTTCAATTAAATCATATATTCATTAGCCTTGAAGTAACTCCAGGCATTGATTGGCCTGAAATTAATATTTTCTTTAAGATGATGGACTGAAAGTTCTAAAAGAACGCGTTTTCCTAATAATATTCCTTAATTTTATAAATCAGTCAGTTTTCATGATTGATTTAGAAGACTGATTGATGTAGCAACTTTTATTTAAAATATTAATAAAAATATTTTGTAAAATATGGCTCACAGAGCAAAGTATGAAGAAATCTAAAACTCATTATTCATAAATGCATTGTTTGACTCAAACTACATAAAATGTAATTATTTACTTCATTTAGATCAAATTATTAGTATTAAACAATATACATGCCTATTAATAATATTTTACTAATTGGCCATTGGAAAGGAATTTGAATACATATCCTGTATAAATTTAACCTTGTATAAATAAAGATAATTTATTCAATTAATGATTTAAATATTGCAAAGGATCATAGAATCCTTTGCCTTGCATTTTTTAAAGAAAATATCACATTTTATATTTATTTTATTTTATCCAGTCACGTGCTAAAAGTTGCCTTTCTTAACTTTTAATTTGAGATGATAGTTTTTAAATTTGAACTTCTGTCAAAATGATGGCAACACGACGGTAAAACCTAATTTTTTCCCTTAGACGTACTCTTGCAGATTTTATAGAAACCTTAGCTTTGCATCTATTTTTTTAGAAACTATCACATTTTATAACGAAAAAAAAATATTGAATTAATGATACAGATATTGCAAATGATAATAGAAATATGCCATTAAGTCGGGATTCCAATGCATATCCTGTCTAAATTTGATCAGGTTTACCGTAAAGAAGATTTATTGATTTAATTATTTAGATATTGCAAACGATCATAGAATCCTTTGCTTTGCATTTCTTTTTTTAGAAAATATCACCTTTTATATTTATGTTATTTTATCCGGTCAAGTTTGAAAGTTGTATTTCTTTAGATTTGATTTGCGATGATAGTTTTTTTTTATTTGAACTTCCGGCATTCTTTTATTTTATCCAGTCATGTGATAAAAACATGGTTAAACATTCCTTTAAAAATTCGTTAAAAATAGAAGCTTGCATTATAAATTGAAAAAACTGATACTGTTAGAAAGCTAATTTTTTTATCTTTAAATTGATATAAAAATCATGTTTGTGCAATGATATTTTCGGAAGTTATAGTGGAAAAACGTCGCAATTTCGCTTAAATTTTAATGAATTCAAATTCTAATTAAAAATTCGAAAAAAGGGCTCCGAGGTGCACATTCCCGACCTCCAAGGTATACATGTACCAAATTTGGTAGCTGTAGGTCCAAGGGTCTGGCCTGTAGAGCGCCAACACACACACACACACACACACACACACGAGCTTTATTATAAGTATAGATTTTAAGTTCTCAGTAAAAAAAATTTCAGACAAATAGAGAAAAATTTATCATTACCCCCTCCCCCCACTTTTCGATTTAAAAAAAAACCAGTTGTGAAAATAGTTATAAGAAACCCTTTATTCTATGTCAGTCATCTTTGACAACCGGCTCTGAAGAATAGTGGTTGAGCTTAATTTCAATTAAAACTTTTCATGTATAACCTGATGTTTCTGATTTCCTTCAACTAAGCATCAAATTATGAAAGACATTAAAACTGCCGTATTTTAATAGCTTTACATCTTTTCAGCTATGAACGTCATGTTCCTAATGGGATTCAGTCCTATGACATTTCTCTATTCAAAATGTCATTATTTGGTTAATCCAGCTTCTTTTTACAAGTCTCCACATAAACAGTATTGAAATTTCACATTTTGATTCCTCAAGTAAACTGAGGATATAATAAGCAAAAAAGTTTTTACACTCTTTTCAAGATTGGAAACGAAATATCATGCAATTGAATATTTGAGAATAAAATCATAAAAATGAAGTCTGTTGCAGAAAATTATGTGAAAAAAAGAAAAAAAAAATGCCAAAATTTAAGAAAAAAGTTACATGACAACTAAATTTATATCATATGATAATTTACTTATTTTTTTAATTTTAAGGTTACGTACAAATTAGTTCATGCAATAATATTTTCAGGAGCTATTACAAAACATACCCCAAAATCTTGTTTAGTTTTTGTTTAATTAAGTGTCACATGAAATTGTTCTGAGGGGTGCATCCTCCCCTCCAAAATATATTTATAGTACAATTATAAGTTCTAAGTCAAAAGCTCTGTTTTCTAGTGCCAACATACACATTCTTCGTTATTATAAGTAGAAATAATGAAATATTAAAATGATGCACACATGCTAATATTTTTCATGGAAAAATAAAATTTACAATTTCTTTCTTTTTTTTTTTTTTTTTTTTTTTTTTTTACAAAAAACTTACAAAAATAGGTAATAGCTAAAAGACTAAATTAAAGATTGAAATTCTGAATATTTTGGGAAGCAAAAATTAGGGTATACAGCATAGAATGAAATGAAATTCATAACATTTTCAGATAGAGATAATTTAAAAACACATTTTTACCTGTTCTGGGTGCAGGTTGAATAACACTTTCCAATTCATCATTTGTATGTCTATAAGCCTCACTGCCAAAAAATCCACCAATTAAGATGACAGCAGCAAGCACTAGCTACAGAAAGAAAGAAAAAAAGATGTTTTAACAAATATGATTACAAGAGCATAATATTAAATACTATTTACTCATATTTTTGAATTATAATTAACAATTAATTGGATTAATAATAGTTAGTCTTAAAGAAATATGAAAATCATTATAGCTTATTTTCATCTACTATAACATAAGATTTATAATGTTTAGTGCATAAATGTTTTTCAAAACAATTTGCATAGTCTTAATATATATACACTTAATACAATTAATAATATATTTTTATTTTCATTTGTAAATGATACTGCAATAAAAATAATAAAAACTGTGCCTAAATTTGTCTGACTATTTCTCTTTTAAAAAGAATTATGACATTTAGATATAACTGCATGACTGTAATCATACTCACTCCATTAAGCAAAATTTGATGTACAAAAAAGATTCTAAGAACAATCTGTCTTAAATTTGAAAAGCACTAACAGGAAGGAAATTAGTAGCTTTTATTAATAATTTTAAGCTTTAAGTGAGTGGTATCATAAAGAAAAAAAGAGATAGATAATTGATCGTAATTTCAAAGTTAAGAGAGAAAGTTCCCTTAAGAGTTCATCTTAAGCATTTTTTTTTAATTTTAAATTAAATATTTTTACGTAGTGAGTAAATTATCTATAATTTAAAATAATTTCAAGTACATTTGTTTAATGAAACATAAATTTTAAAATTAAAATTTATTTGCAAATATATACATGCAATTTATTATTTTTATTTATTTGCTTAAGATATAATTTATTTTTATAGTTGATACTACTGGTAAATAATTTGAAAATGAATTAAAAAGGAACAACTTGAATAAAATTAGTCATCTACACAAATAAAATAAAGCATTCTAAATGCTGAATAAATCAAAGATTTTCAATGAGTTATGCAAACAGAATGAAGGTAGGTAATAAATGTTTAATTTCTAGATTAAAATAAATCCTGTTGTTACAAAGTACTTTGTAGTAACTAATAATCATTAGCATGTAAGACTGGCACTCTAAGTCAGCAGTAACTACTAGATTTAATCTTTAACCTGAAAAGTAAGAGAAAAACAGAAAATTATGTAAACAATAAGTAACAACTGAATTTCTTTCTATAAAAATAAACTTTTATAAACACAATTTTAAGTACTTAAATAAAAATTATAAAAATATCAGTATTGTTTAAAATTAAAAAGTACATGATCTCTCATAATTTATATTATTAAAATGCCTACCTTGTGATTCATTATTTTAAATTTCTTTCCTTTAAAGATGATTTAGAATAATATTTATTTGTTTAGCAGAAATTTCATAGAAGAAAATCTCAACAGAATTTACAGTAAATTTATGCTTATTACCAAACCCAAAAATGTCTTTGTGCTGCTAAACATAATGGTCTTCACTAAAGTGAAGCTCCTTCCTGATGTAAGGAATTAAAGCAGAAAATTTAGTTATATAAGGGGATATTATTCATTATCTTTAAAAACAGATAAGATTCTTTGTGTAAAAAGCCGCTATATAGAAAAAAAAGCCTACTTTTTTTACACTGATAATTTTTGACAAGATATACTTTGATTGAAAATAGCCACAGCTAATAAATTTCCCATGGGAAATTGCTACCTTGCTAACAAAACAGATAACAATTATCCAAGATATGTCATTTTTAAAATAATTCGTTAAAAAAATCAATTACATAATTTTGTTTAATAAATTTACCAATGGAGATAAAATCTTAAGTTTACATAAGATAAAATTTACTTATTTTTCTAGGACAGAATAAATATTTGCAAATATATATCTTGTTCAGATAAGAATACACTAAATCCTCTCCATTCTCTCCTCCCCCTCTTCCTTACTTTTTCTATTTCTCATAGCAATCTACAGCTAATCTTAGTCTCTGTATTTCCTGTGATAAAATTGAGGGACTGATAAAGTTATTACCTAATAGAATTACACAAAAAGGAATATACATGTCATTTATTTATTCTTTAACTTAAAAGTAATTAATATTATTTTCCATTATTTTCCTAACCCTTCACCTTTACATCATCATCATATATATATGATAATGTAAAGGGGAGGGGTTAGGAAAATTATATATATATATATATATATATATATATATATAAGGTAAAGACAAAAAAAACTTTCAAAACACTTTTTAAGGTCCAAGGAAAGGGATTTTTTTTTATAAAACTTTTTTTAATAATCTTTATAAGAATGGTTAACTAATTAATATATATGTGTTCAAATCTATTAATATCATGATTAATTATTTAAAATATATAAAAATATTTTATATAGTGAATCAAATTAATTTTTAAGCATGGAATAAAAATATTATTTAAACATTATCTTTATTTTATTTGTATATTAAACAACTGTTTCAATTCAAATTATTTAAAATAAAATTGAAGCTAAGCCATCAGAAAAAAAAAATAATCCATTGATGAAAAATGTATTATTTTTTACTAATAATAAAATTTGGCAGAGATATACTATGGGAAAACAAGAATTTCCAGAACTAAGTGATTTTTATAAGTGTTTTAAATAGAATTTAAATAAAAAATTATGTAAAAATTCAACACTTTTACCACAATTTTTACAAATATTACAGTAAAAAATAACTTTTAAATCACCTAAAAAATTATCTTTTCATTTATACCAATTTTGCCACCAAAAAATTATTTTGATTAATTGCAATTATTTTTAAAATCCTTTTTAAAAGTTTAAGTTCTTTTTAAAGTTTGAGCATTTTTTGAAAGAATATTTTCATAGTTATGGAATTTCTTCCATTGTTGAAGATTAAAACATAAATATTAGCCCATTTTGCCATGATTGAAAGGTTTCTATTTAAAGCATGCTTTCAATAAAATTTTTGTATTTTTTTTTAAATTCTGTGTCAATAACAGTTATGGTTTTAATTCAGAAATTATCAATGGGTACAATTTTTTTAAAGATTATTCAATTTTACTTTCCTTTTCAATTTATATTTCCTTTAATATAATCACAAATATTTTTTAAAATCATTCTTTTGCATTAAAATTTTACTTTTTCATTGTAGAGCATGGGATTATTTTATTGAATTAGAGAAACTTTTAATTTTCTGAGATATTACCTATATCATTATACAAAATCTATAATATTGTTTAATACTCAATATCCAGTTTTTTATGATAACATTTTATGGACATGCATTAATTGTGAAACAATAATAATTACATATAACCAAAAATTCAAATTTTAGATAAGATTATTGTAAATGAAAGATATACACAGTATAATGAACATAATTATATAGAGCTTCTAAAATGCAAATGTATTTGAAGTTCAAAAATACTTTACTGAGTAAACTGTTAAGATGGAGTAATTAGTAAGCAATAATAGAAAAAAAAATTATATGCAAGTATGACTAAATACAGGTTAAGAAAAGAAATAAAAAATTTAAAATATTACAAGTGATAAAAAATGAATATAAAGAATGTTCCAAAATGTAATGGAGAACAAATTTCAGAACATTAGAAAACCTACCCTCCCACCAAAAAAATAACTCATTAATGTACTTATACAAATAAATTTCAAACAACTACGCTTTTTTCCCCCTCCTGGTATAAAAATAAACTAGTTTTAACTTAATAACCATGAACATTTATACAGAACAATTTAGATAAGAGATCATATTATCCTTAGAACTATAAAGATAATGTCACCTATATAATATACCTGAGCAATTTTAATATTCAATATTATAAAATTTAAATATCATTATAAAAAAACATTCAAGCATCAGATACATCTTCTTACCCCTGAAATGATCATCAAAGCAGTTTTATGTTGAGTGATCCATGAAAGATTAATTGCATTAAATATAGAACCACTACTGATGTCCCTTGGCAAATGATATCCTCGATTAAGTTCCATGATATATATCGATAATATGATTAAAGCATATTGTTTCACATAAAATGAATGGCTTAAATCTATAAATTATTTAAACGGATGGAAGGGACTGTATGAAGCTTTTCCTGAGAGAATATGAGCATGAAATGGCATAATGAGATTCTACAAATAACAAATCAATTTACAGTAAATATAATTATTTTTATAAATTAAGAAAGTTGAATTACATAGAAAAGTCATATTTTGTAAGAGTTTTTGCTCGCGGACATTTCCCCGATAGCTTTGGAAAAAATAATATAGATTCGAAATTTGCGGTACCTAAGAATATTAAGCATATTCAAAAACTAAAGGAAAAACAAACTAATTATTTGTCACAAGAACAAAGTTGTTCATCGAACTCAAAAATTAATTATCAAATTATTCGATAAATTACATTTTAATAAAAGAGCGTCCACGTGTCATCGGTATTATTTGTTTACAAAATGTGTCAAAGATAGATTTTAAAATATGGAGGAAGTTTCATTTTTTTGGATCATTGCCAGAAATAGTCTTTGCCATAAAAATGTAACAAATTAAAGATTATAAATGTTTCTGTTGAATACACTAATTGAATAATAATAGATGTACCAGATAAAGTAAAATTGTAGGAGCGGTTTCAGAAGAGTAATTCCTAACCATGTCAATCACGCAGAAATTTTTTCTTCCTGCGTCAGTTTGTCAGTAGTAATAGCAGACAAAGAAAACACACAGAAAACACATTACCGTTTGTCATTAGTAATAGCATATGTGTTCCATGATTCTGAGAATGATTACGATTTTCCTGCATCCAATGCTTGAGTGAATTGAAATATTTTTAGCTGCATTTATTCCTTTAAGATTTTGTTATCATTTTGAAGTGAGATCAGCTAGTTACAACTTCTATAAAAATTATGGCATTTTTATCAATATTACGTAAGAATGCCTCACAATGTATTGCGTTAGCATTTGGAAAAGAAGTTCCGAGGATCGAAAGAATCGTTGATTTGAAAATTTTGACTTTAAAAAGTTGCAACTACGATGAGGAATTAGTACTAAGAATTCTATTTTATTTAAATGATAAAAATTGCCAAAAATATTTGAAGCTAAAGAAACTATGACCTAGCAAGAAAAGAAACTAAAATTTGAACCTCAAATTTCAATAAGCAATAACTCATCACCCAAACCAAATAGCTGATAAATTTTTATGGTATTGAGTTATGCTTTGTATCGAAAGAATAATAGAAAGAGTTAACAGGAAATTGTTGTGTATAATGTGATCGTGAAACTCTAACAAAAGAATAGAATGCATCTTGAGAAAAACAGAAGAATTATCTGAAAACTATAAATATATCAAAGAATTTTATTTAAATGCTTTAAATCAAGAAATTCGGTCAATTGTTTTGTATAAAATTAAAAATATAAAAACTTTGCTTGTATATTATCATGACTTTAAAACTTATTTCAACTGGTGCGTGGATGGTTTAAAATATTTAATAATTTAACATCAAATCAGAATAATATCACTTGAGTGAGGATCATTATCGAAATTATCAACAGCATTAATTTTAGAAAATTATGAATATCTTGAATTAAGAAATCAGTCAAAAACAAAAGTGAATCATTTATTTATCGAGAGTAAGCTTACTCTAAAAAGTCATATTCTGCTCAAACTTATTACTGAGGATTCGAATCAGTTTGTTACAACTCAGGGTCTTCCATCTGAGGGATGCGACGGGTACTATGCATCCGTGCCTCTCAGTTGAAAGGGTGGAGGCATCATGATTAAGAATTAAAATACAGTTTTGAACAATAATATCCTTTACACATACTGAAAGAATACAAGTTTGATTCCATGTGATTGACTGAGCCTCGACTGACGCCATTATTAGGCAATGTTCATGATATCCATAATAGGGGGAGTTGATTTATCAATAAAGTAATCCCCTTCAGACATATTAAGACTGAGCAGTGCCACTTCTGGACGCTGAGGCTGGATTCAAATTGATTTATAAATTATCAGTTATATATTATTTTCGGCATCTAATGTAATATTTTTTTCGTGAATCTATGTATGTTTGTTTATATTAAGTTGCTCAAACAAAATGTAAAATGAAGATAGATTAAACGATCAACGCCTAGTAATGCACATTGCATTGCACTTTCACCGGCCATGACCAAAATGAAAAGAATTAAGGAAGAAGTTTAAATTGAGCAATTGTGAATTTGGATGTATACGAAGTTCATAGCATATGTTATAGTTATATGCAAGTATGCAAAATATTGTTTTGATAATTCATTCTATAAACCGCTTGATACTGTTAGATATAACCCTGTACGCCAAGGAAATATCCAGCTGGTGTAAAAAAAATCATCAGAAAATAAAAAAGAATAAAGAATAAACTTCAAGAAGTCACAAGTTTCCTTTGTTATAAAGGAATTCTGACAAAGAAATTGATTCAACCTCAGAAATTACAATTCAAACTTTAATTGGGAAAGAAAGAGCAGCCCAAAGTACGCAGTCCACCGATGAAAATGTTGAAATGATGAAATTTGTTGAAGAATCGTGTGTTTATATAAATACTGAAAAAGGAATTAATGACGAAAATTACATTAACAAATATGATCAAGAGAGAATAAATTATCCTAATTTATGTTTTGTGTTAAAATCAGACCTGTGCAACATAAAGGATTTTTTGCTCAAAATGCTAAAGGTGGATCATTTTCCACTACATACTATTTTTAAAAAAAGTGCCAAATGGTGAAACTCAACTGCACAGCTGATTAATTTATTCGAAAACACAAAACTCCGTATTTTCTTTTTGTTGTATGCTGTTTTCCAAGAGAAAAGAAAATGAGCAAGCTATACGATTTATAGATGGCTATAACAACAACAGAAAGCTGTCAAATATAAGAAAAGATCATGAACTTAATAGTTGTCATATTAATTCGATTATTGCTTGGAAAGAATTATTAAAACAACTAAATTTATGTTCGACTATTGTTAAAACAAATCAAGTTAATATAAGTAAGGAAACGACACGACCTAAATTACTATTTCAAGGAGTTGTAGACGAGAATCTATTTTTAGCGTTAATAATCTTGCACTTCGAGGAACTCACGAAATAATAGAAAGCCTAATAAAGAATTTTTTTCAAGTTTAATCGAATCGTTAAGTAAATACGATTTTGTGATAATGGATCATATAAACAAAACAATAAATTCTAAAAATAGAAATGGGCATCAATTAACACGTAGTTCACAAGAGCACATTATTTCTATGTTGGGAAATGAAGTCCTTAACAAAATTAAACACGATGTAAAAGCAGCCAAGTACTATAGTATCCAAATGGATTACACTCCTGATATTTTCTATAAGAAACACACTTCAGTCATTATTAGATATGTAAATTTTGCAGAGAAAATATGAACTATAAATAAGTCATTTATAGGGTTTATTTTCAAAAAACTGTGAAAGACTAGAAAAACTATTGGATAGATTAAGTGAAGTTGATTTAGATATTATGAACTGTAGAGGGCAAATATACGATAATGGTAGAAACATGAAAGGGAAACATAAAGGTGTACAGTCTAGAATAGATTCTCTAAACCCGCATGCAATTTATGTACCTTGCCTATCACACTCCTTTAATTTATTGACTTGCAATGCCACTTCCAGCAGTATATATGGTAAAAATTACTTTGGGATATTGAAACGCTTATCTTGCTTATTTTTTGCATCAGCAAAAAGATGGGAAATTCTACAAAAGCATTTAAACGTATTCGTAAACTATTTTCTGACATTCGTTGAAAAGCATCGTTAAAGCTGTGTATTCACAGTTTGAACAAACTTGTAATGCCCTAAAAGAATTTATTAAAGTAAATAACGATAATACAGCGGTATCCGAAGCAAAAAGTTTATTAGAGGCAATACAAGCAATGCCTATTATTTTATGTTTAATAGTATGGTTACAATATTGTTCAAACTTAACACTATCGATAAACTGTTTCAGACAAAAACAATTGTTCTTGACACGGCTTTCAATTTATTCACTAAATTTAAAACTGAAATCCAAGATTTAACACATTTTTAGACGAAGCAAAAGTGCTAGCACATAATTTGAAGATTTCAAAACATTTTCCTGCAAAACGAATTCGAAAAAGGAAAAGATTATATTCCGAATCAGCAGAAGACGGAGTTATAAAAAACCGGGTAGAGGAATTTAAGTGTTACTTGTTTAATACTGTAATTGATAAGGTTATTGTACAAACTTATCCATTCGACAAAAGCGTACGCTAATGTCTAGTGGCTGTTACTGGCTTATTAAGATGTCGCCACTAGTCTAAAGAATATAAAGACACAAGAAGCAATTGAGCGAGATTTATTACATTAAAAAATACAGAGAAGTAATGTCAATAAACGTAGTCATATGCTCTTGTCCAAAATGAAGAATTTGAAATTATATGAAGCTAGCTATTATCAGAGACTTCGTTCGCATGGAAATTTTGATGTACACATACATGAGAACTGACGGTCTGATTAGCGTCGGCAGTGACTGTCTAAAATCGCCTGCGAGCAAAACGACAACATCACCGCCGGGCTGCCGCGGATTCCCTACAGGTTGTGGTTTAACGCCTACATACTCTTTCGTCCCGTACTGTTAAATTCCACTGGTGCAAAAGGATTCCCATGCCGCTGTTTTGGGTGATGTTGCATGTTGAAATATCTCCGCTTGCAAGATTAAACGGAAATTTGAACATTGAAAGGGCAGTCCGGTCACCGTTAAGCAAAGTTGTAATGCCTATGGAAGCTACAGCCAGACTTACATTGCGGTCTTTGCGAAGTTAAGCTAACAAGAGATTCAGGACAAACGTCTTATCTGTACCCCCTTGAGCGTCAAGAAAAAATAACCCTTCCTTTCCACTATTTACTCGGTTCAGAATTGATTCGTAGACTTGACGCTGCTGTGATGTAATCGTAATGTAATTTCATTGAATTGCGCTTCTAAAACAGAGGTGTCACAGTTTAGCTCCTTCATAACTTCGCTTGTAATTTCCCTCTTTGCTGCAGTGGGGGTAGGCCGAAATCAACGAGACATTTTCCAGAAATCACTTTATCCTCAATCTATACCAAAGCTCTGTTAATGATTAAGTCATTGTGAGTGCCATCCAGCCTATGCACGACATCTTCTGAAAAAGCGGTTTTGTTTTTATCCTACAACTGGTGAGTGTTTGATAGTCCGCAGGTGCTCATTAAAATTGCAAACAGATCTAGCTACTTTCATAGCCAAAGCTTTATTACTGCTCTTCGAAAGATTAGATTTGCGTTTTTTGTGCATTTCTAACGCTGTCTTTAACGCTGTAACGCCTACTTAATGTAAAAATCTTTTGATATACACACTGCAATTTTAAAATTATTCAAATAGGTTCCATAAAGTCTCATCAATATTTCGAGTGGTACCAGTTTAATTGTCATGTTGTTATTAATCTGGCATTTTAAAAAAATGTTTTACGCATAATTCTTAAGAATGTTTGCAATATCATAATAAAAATCATATCAGTTTTATTAGTACCCCTAATATGTTGTTCTTCCTTTAAAAATCGAGCATAAAATATGTTTTAATACTTAAGGTATAAAAGTTGTTTTGTTGCAATACGATGCAATTCATTTTCATTGTTTTACTTGTTTCTTTTTCTGTTCAATATTTTTTTCTTTTTTCGTTTCTTCAAATAAATTTACTTTTTTTAAATAAGTTTTGTTATTTTCATACATATAGTTTCTTAGTCGTGTTTTTAATTTGCATTTTTCCTTATATCAAGATAATCTTCTTTGATTATGCAATTCATTTATTTGTTACAAGCGGTCTTTGACGATAAATTTGTTTGTTGGTACTGATGACTGCTGAAATTTCAATTATATATTTTATGTTGCTTCCTCTAATGATCTTCTAATTATTTTTAAACTTTAAATGTTGAGATACAAAAACATATATACCATTTAAATTTTTCTTTTTTGTGATATTAATTTATCAATTTTAGAAATTTTCTCTGACATTTTGCAATTTTTAAAAATAATTTTGAACTAATTTCCAGAATTAGACCTAATTGCTGCTTTAAAAACCAAACAGCATTCATGGGTGATTAAATATTTGATCGGATGTGGTTGTAAGTTCATGAGCCAGATAACATTTACGGGGTTCTTGTCTAGTGGCTATGTTACGGAGCTTCTAATCAAAAGGTCCGAGTTCTATTCCGAGCTTACACCATTTACCACAGGCTCAAGCTGAAGCGACTAACACAAACACAACACAGAGCAAAGTGAGGGAAATTTAATGAAATTTTTTCCCTTGTCTTATATAAAATGAGATATTGATAGGGAAAATTTTTCTTCACATGGCTTATATACAATGAGATTTCGATAAGGATTTTCTCTACAAGCACCGAACCAGGCAAGGGAAACGCAGGGATCTCTTAGAAAAATATGTTTGACGGTCAGTTTTCTATCTCTTCACTCGGAATGTGGGAATGCTTTGGTTTTTAACCAATTCAGCATTTTTACAAAACTTCAGTTGAATTAATTAGATAGAAAAAGTGGAATGGGATAAAAAAATAAGAAAATATTTTAAAATGAAGTTAATATGAGCTTAAATTAAGAGTTTAAACTTAAATTAGATTTTAAAACATCATTACATATATATATTCTTATTACACGTTTTCGTTCAAGGTTGGTTTCATCCATGTGCTAAAATGGCCAAATGTAACGTGACATAATTCCTGCAATGCAAGAGTGATGCCGCTCATGTTTTTCATCGTTTAAGTTACTGAATTATTAAAATTACTTGTTAAATGTTATATTCTCTCGAATTTTGTCCAAAAAATTTATAAAGCAAATTTCAATTATTTATGATGCCTAGATGATGAATGATTTCATGATGAAATTATTCAACGGTTTACAGAAATTTGTATTTACAATTTGTCTTTAGATTCTCCGATTTTCTTTGCTTTTTTACAGCTGTTTTATTATTTTTTATTTTCCTTGTGTTTGTTATTTGTCATCTGGCAACTATTTACTTTGTTATGGCTGCCAACAATTGAAAATAAAATTTGTGCCCGATGATCAACGGTTTCTTCCATAAATAAGTTTGATAGAGTTCGTAACACCCGAATTGTGCAATATCGTTATTTTATTTGAACGACTAAAAGATTTTAATATCAAATTGTATCGAAATTACTGTTTGTAAATTATTGTCGATTTGATTTATAGTGATAAAGCGGTCAAAACTTGAAATTAATATTGTGGTAACTTTATGGTGCTTTTTGTAAGTATTGAATCTTCCAATTTTTCTATTCATAAATTTTATGTTTAAAAAAATGAGGAACGTATTATATAATTTTTGTTTCATATTTATAATTTTATTGTTTATTTTTTAATAATCTAAATTAATATTGTGGTAATTTTATAGTGCTTTTTGTAAGTATTGAATATTCCAATTTTTCTCTTCATAAATTTTATGCTTAGAAAAATGGTGAACATACGGTACGTTGGAAATACTATATATGTATGGATTTAATTTCATATTTATAATATTACTGTTTGCTTTTTTAATAATCTCAATCCTGTATTTATTTTAAACTAGTATATTATTTTTGAAAATGATCCATTAAATTTTTAAATGCACTGAAAACTGATAAAAAGATATAACTATATTTCAGATATTTCCAAATATCTGAAATATAGCTAAATCTTTTTATCTATTCATCTGAATTATTGCTATATAATTCAGATAGTAAAACATTTCTAAATATGTATTATATTAATAATAGTTTAGTATTTCTTACAGTATTAGTTATTTATTTGGCCATTTGAATATAAAACACTTGATTACTTGTTTAATCCGATATGTTTTTTGAAAATATTTATATTTTTCTATAAATTAGTTTTAGTAGTTAGACAGTTAAATGACATATTAAACTGATGATTCAATGAAAGTTACTTAGTTTGATTACTTTAGTTTTTAATGACTATCTTTTAACCTCAAATTATTGTTAAGAAATAATAATCATAGGTCCAGAATAAATGTAAGATGTGTGAAATGCATAAGATATGTGAAAATATTTATTGTATTTGGAACCTTAGATAGCAAATTCTTATTTTTAAGAGTATCTTATCTAAATAGATTTTATCAAAATGTATTATAGTTATTATTTTTGAAAACATTTATAAATATTTACTTGTAGAAATTTTTTCTTTTATGCATAGCAGTACAAAATCAAATATTTTCTTTAATTATTTTACAAAAATATATACTTATTGAAACATTCTCATTTTAAAATGTAATTTTTTTCTAAACTAATTATTTGTCAACAATATACTTAATCATATATTTAATATTATTTTACAACACATATAGTCTATCTGGGATGTAAAAGTAAGCATATTAAATAAGAATCTGAACTACGGCTTGTTTTGAATGAATTCATGAAAATTATGCATTAGAAATATATATGATTCATTTTTTAATTCAGAGAAGACTTAATTTGCAAAACATTATTAGTTTGCTTTACAATACTAATCTTTTTAAAGTTTTGAAGAAAATTTTTAAAAAAAAAAAGAAATGTTGGTGTTGAATAAGAATGGTTTCCATCATTATCAAATATCTCAGATTTTTACTCCATAATATGTGAAAGAATTTACTTTCCATGTTGTTTATAACTATGGAATTTAAGTTTCTTATCTTGAAATAAATAAATATATATACAATGATTTATTTTTTTACATCTGCATGTATCGGAATGTAAGCTACACATTTCGTTTTCTTCAGTGTGATGCAAGCTATAATAGTGGATTTAAAATCATCATGCAATTAGCTACTTTAAGTTCCAGCAAGTTACTTACCTTAAATAAAATATTTATATTTCTTTTAAACATATTATATTATTTGAGGGTTGCTATAATTTTATGGTTTTTTTTTAAAGCAATAAAACTGAGTACTATTTGCTATTTTAAAAGTTTGTTATTATAATATCCCCCCACCCCCATGTTGCATGATAAAATAATCATTGGGGTAAAATTAAAATGACTTGTAAAAAGTCCTGTTATATCATTAAAATTTTTGGAAAATAAGCAGTCTACCTATTATTAGACATCTTCTCATAAAAATTTTAACATTTGAATTCAAATATCAATAATTAAAAGAATGTCTTCTAGTACCAACATTGGTTCATCTCGTATTTGGAGGATCTGTAATTTTTAAATTTCATCTATATCTCTATTCTGTTGAAAAGTATCTATCTTAGAAGAGATTTAACCAGATATTCGTGCATAAATAAACTATATTCTGCTGATGAAATTTTACTAATAAAAGTCTCCATTGGCTTTTTGCTTTACTACTTTACTTCAGATATTCTGTTGAAGGTGTTATAGTGTTTCTATTTTTCATCCTTTCTTTGATTTTCTTCTGAATTGCAGCACTAGAATAGCATCTTTTCTTCATTTTATGTTCTGAACGCTCTTTGCAAAGATGGGCTACAATTATGTTTGCTAACTGAAATCTACCTTATGTTGTCTGCACATATTTTCAAGTATGCTTGTGTTGTGAACAGAGATGGGCAATTGGAGAATAAATCTTTGTCTTTAGGAACCAGCAGTAAATTTAAGGAAATAATCAGCTAAAATTTTCTTAAATTTACTCCCTGGGGGGCACCTCGAAATGTGGATGAGATGCTTCTGGCATGGTGGTTGGATCTCGCCAACCTGGTGAGTACAATAATGGGTGGGTGCACTGGCCTTCCCATCAATCATAGGACTTATTCCTTCCTGGAAGGGTTGTACTGTGGCTGGTGATGGCCCTTAGGACTCGACCTTAGTTCCTGCCAGTGTTTCTGTAGCAGAGGTCAGGTCACTCAGTCTTGCAAGGTTTTATCTGTGTGCTTTAGGGTGGGTCAGAGGTCAGATAGATGACTATCCTTGTATGGAATTTCAGTAAATGATACTGTTGTATCAGGGAATATGAAAGAATGCTTAAAAATAACATTTATAGTGTTAGCATTAAAATTTATAAAGATGTCTAAAAATTAGAGAATATTACTGATGAAAGCTTTTTGTACCAATCATGCGAGCAATCTATGGTTTTGCACTATAATTTCTTTATCCAAAGCCTGACATCAGCAAAATGATCTTAATAACAACAACCAAAGACCTTCCGTCAAGGATGTGCAAATTTTTTAAAATTTCATAATGATAAGAAGAGTTGTAAGTCGATTAAAGTTGTTAACAACAACCTTAATGAAACTTTCAGAAGGTTCAAATAAATTTAGTTTCTAGTTATTTTAAAGTCAAAAACTTTGAAATGGGGCCATATCTCATTGTGAAAGATGATAATGATCCATTCTCAGCACAATAGTAATGTTGAAAATTTTTGATGTATAAAAGTTTGTCTGTGAGAGAATATGAAAAAATAAACATTTGTTGCAAGGAGAATTACTTATGAAATCATTCAAGCAAATACTTGAATAAGTAAATTTTTAGCATCAAAATAATTGTTTTTAAGTATAAGAAATTTATGAACTTATATATATAAAGAGCATGAAGAAAAGAAATGATAGGAAAAAAAGGAATTAAGCAAAAATTTGGAAAAAAAAAATAAGCAAACTGTATATGAGCTCAAAAAATTAATAGCAATAATGAATAAATAAAGTTATGAGGCAGGTCATAGTTTTAGAGAGAGTCTAGAAAGGGGGAAAAAAAACCCCACCTTCAAAATTTTGTTTAAAAAAAATTGAAATTTGCTCAAAGCTGGATTCATTGCTTTAAGCTAAATATTTATTATTATTATTTCAGTTGTGAAATTAATAATTTTATTTTATTTCAATCATGAAATTAATAACTGATTATTATTTATAAAATTTTTCAATTTGATTGTAATAGTTAAGCAATTGTCATTTATTATTTTAGTTGTTATAATGAAATTAGTCATTTGTAATAATAAGGGAAATAATAATCTTATATCTAACTTCATTTGTAATAATAAATAGAATCAAAACTCGTATTATTTGTTTTTAAAGCAGAAGTTTTTGATGAGAAAAAGTATGAATCATCAAAGAAAATGGATTTAAAATAATATATGACTGTTTCTTTTATTTAAATCTTTGCTGAGATATGTACTGGTAGGTGTATATAAGCATACTATTTTTATATTTATGCTGAAACATATAATTCTGTTACTGAACAAATAATATTAGTTATGGAGTTTTTATAAAATTTCAAGCTAAAATCGTGATAAATTTTGCTGTTACAACGATTTAATTTATGTTGTAGGAAGTACATATAAAGTTTCCTAGAATTTTTATGAAGTGTTAAAATTTCCAGTATTTTTTGCATGTAAGAATTGCTGTATACAATTTTAATATTATTTTGTAAAATGCCCATTCTGCTTTAAAAAAATTAAATTTCATGAATATATATTATTTTTTGTTTTAAATAATTCAAAAATACATTTAATAAAGAATATTGTGCACATGCAATGACTCTGAATAGGGTGAAAGTCAGGAAACTATTATAATTCATAGCTATAAGTTGGGGAAACGGTTTCTGTCACAAGTTTGATTTATTAAGGTGAACACTTTTTTAGTATATATTTAGAGAAAATCATGTGATAAAAATAAATAATTGTAAATAGATATATCAGGTGAAGTGACTAGTTAAAAACATTGATTGAAAACTTTTGAGTAAAGAATGCTTCGAATCTTATGGTATAAAGTGTAAGAGACTTTGAGTTCAGAAATGATTATATATTGTTTTATAATATCTGTTAAAAAACTCCTGACAGTTTAACTGCGTATTTTGATGAACTTAGGTATAGAAAATTAAATAAAGATATAGAAAATTAACAAGAGAAAATACACTTGTTATGAGAAAAATAATACTGAATAATTTTTGAAAAATTTGGAAAAAGTAATAAAAGTGGTTGAATTGAACTGTTGTTTATCAAAAGTTCTAATGATATATATATATTTTATTACACTATTAACAAAATTAATTTTTCTCTAGAGTTAACTTAAAAAGTGGTTTAACTTCTGAGTTGCAATAGCTTCCCATCTTCTCTCTAGATACAATGATTGTAATTTTAACTGTCTTAACTTGCTTCCCAAGATGATTTTTTAGTTTCACTTCTGGTGTCATTTTCAAAATTAGGTAATCTACTTTTGGAATTGTTAAAATGCCTCAAACTTATTTTTTTCTCCTCTTTCGACTATTCTTAATATCAAAACTGTACTGCATTTTTCTCCAATGGTCATAGCTCAAATTCTTTGACAAAAATATAGAAACTGACATTTAATTTACCTATTTGGTTACTCAAGTAAACAATCAATGGATTTTTTACTTTTTATCAACGCTTGTCATTTTTTTTCAAAACTGTATAGGACTATATATATATATATATATATATATATATATATATATATATATATTTAAACACTATTAGTATCAATCTATTAATATTACTTTAATTTGTGCTATTTTTGGATAAATATGATAAGATAAGTAGAATTATTTAATATCAAAAGTCTAGTGCTAATCATTATCTAGATTTGTTCTTGGAGTTTACTCTAATACTATTTTCATTTTGTTGAACTTTACTCAAACTGTTCTAATCTTTTTTAAAAAAAATATTTTATCTAGATATGGACTTAATGTTCTTGATGGATTTGAGTGGCAAACGCATCATCTGATTTCCAAGAATTTAAATGACAAAAAATATGGAGTAAACTTTAACTGTAAATTGGTTTCATTCAAAAATCAACATAGTGTGTTTTAAAATAAACATTATTTCATCTTGTTAGATTTTTATAAAACTTGATGTATTTGTACTATTCATATAAACTTGGGAAAAAGTTCCTTCATTTCATATGGATAAGTTAGTTCATTTTTGAGTCATAGTTATGTAAAGTTAGTTTGTGAAGAAAAGGATGAACAGGATTTATTTTTTAAAAATTGTTCCAGTAGCTCTCTCAGTTAAGTTATAGAGTTAAGCAAGATATCAAGCATTGCATTTTTCATGCTGTTTCTTGTGGTATACAAGGTAGTATAATATTATTAATAATAATTTTTTTTTTAAATTGCCTATTTCAGAATTTTTAACTTTATTCTACATTGATGGAAAAGTGCAAAAATATCCAGACAAACTATAATTAAAAGATGTATCAAGCTATATCATAGCTATTTAGGAAGAAAACTGATGATTTGGAGTTTTATAGAAAAATTGTAAACTTACTTAATGAAGTAAAAATTATTTTTATTCATCCATCTGAGCCCAGTGCATCATTCTCATATTCTAGAAAGGACATTTTGTGGGTGAGAATAATGTGTGTTTTGATTAAAATAAATCTTGGGACTCCCATTTAAAGAAGTTACATTATGTTTGAATGTGTTGTATAAAAATAAACGTACAAAAAACACAACAAAGGAAGATAAATATCTACTATTAAATAAAAATGTTTACTTCAGACTCACAGCTGTAATCGTTCTTCGTATTTATGCTCCTATTTATTTTCACAGAAGTGTAAAAATAATTTTTTTTGTTTTTCAGTTAAATTTAAATATTAATAATAAATAAATAAAGCTTTAATTAGTTGTTTTGTGAATAAATAATCCATCATCATAAAAAAAATATTTTGTCAGGTATTTACATTGCTTACTATTCATGGGATAAATTTAAAATCTTAAAACGCACATTTTATTAAACTTTGACAAAGTTTTTTTTTTGCATATTAACTTATATTATGCACCTCTAAATCTCATTTCAGGTGTTCAATTAAAAAAATTCAATTCAATGCAACTAAAAAAATGCATTTCCTGTTTTTGTAGAAATTTCTTAAATTTTGCTTAGCTGCAATTACTTAAAATTTTTTTCTGATGTTTTTTTTAAAAATCCTTTTTCTAATTTAATGATTTTTAAATACTACAAAAATTTATTGATAGAAATACACTTTTTGGATCTTGTAATCAACTTTTTTTTGAAAACTTTGATGGAAAATTCGATTTTTAATTCCAAGTTTTCATTTTTGATGAATTTATAAAATATAGATGCTATAAAATAGAAGGGCTGTATAAGTTTTTACTATTTTTCAGTATAGAAAAATTATTGAATGCTGTAATTGTGTCTCACTATGCTTATATTAAGAATAAAGATTAATGTAAAAAACTAACTACATCTGATCTATTCGCATTGAAAAAAAATAAGGCATTCAATTGAAGGCATTCAATTGAGAATTTTGAAAATATTCACTTCATGGCTCATACAAGGAATCTTCATGACTGCAAGATAAAAATCTGATGAATCTTGAACGATATATCAGATTTTATACTAAATTTATTTCAGAGATCTTATTATTTTTTTCTCCCATTAGAACTGATCTTTTGGATTTATACTCTATTAAAAATTATTTCACTGATAAGGCTGATAATTGAGTGTGTAGCTGCAAATCAAAACATTTCCAAAATTGATATTTATTAATGAGAAGAGAATTAAATATGTGAATTACTATTACCCGCGACTCAGTTCGCGTGGAAATTTTGATGTATATGTACGAAAAACTATCAAATAATGAGAAATAAAAAAAATCTAACCTAAGAACGATACATTTAAAAGTATTAGGATATACGAAAAATATAATACAATTTAATAACAAAAACTCACAACTAACGTGAAAACAATTTATTCACAGGGTAAACTCAAAATAAAACGAATCGGCAAATCAAGTCCGCTCCAATCCATTTTATTGATGGTTCGAGATGGAGATAGCTACAACAGTATCATACACATCATTTTTAAACTTTTAATTTAAATGAAAACACAATTGTCAACAATGACATGTGAACTTTCAACGCCAGATTGACTTTCTTACGTCAGTTGGGGTAATGCAATGCAGATTAGAAAATTTTCTTTTCATTTAAAAGTACTGCAGAATGAATCCGAAAGATCGATCCATTAACAACATTTGATTTTAAATACATCAAACACTAAAAAAATAAACAGAATCGGTAGAAATAATCGTTCAAAATTCTGCTAAGCCTAACCTGATTACTGTTGAAAAAAACAAAAAACAAATTCGCATCGGAGCCTTACTTATATTTGGCGAGATTTGGCCGCATCTTTTTGGCGCGAAAGTTTCTAATAAATAAAAAGTTAACTACTCAATGAACCGGAATAAAAAGTAGCCCATGTTTTATTCCTGGCTATAATCTATCTGTGTTTAAATTTCACAAACTTCCTTTCAGCCGTACAAACATCCACATTTATAATATTAATATAGGGAAAATATATTTTGCGCTGAAGTGGCACACGCCAATTGGACCAGAACAATTAAATTTTGTAATCCACGTTGCCATTTGAGAAAAAAGAATATAAGATGGAGCTGCATAGTACTCTTTACACAGTTTATTTCATGGTCTTTTAGGACTGGCTTTTTTTTGTCGTCTTTTATCACTGATTCGTCCATTTAAAATATTAACAAAAAGGGTGTGGGTTTAAAAATCAATACATAAAAGTTCTTCATATGTGCCAAAGGGGATAATTTTTAAGTGTGCAATGCCCAGATGCGTATGGATCACTTGGTAATTAACAATACTTGTGATACGCGGATTAGATACGTATCCAGAAATAGGTAAGAAACCGGCCTTTTTTTGCAATTTGTAATTAATATTTTTGGCATACATAGCGAATGATATTTCAGAGAAGAGGAGGTTTTTTTTTCAATGTTTTAATCTGACAAGATAGCAAATTTTTTAATGAAATCCGTTTTTAAGGGCAGAAATAACATTTGTTGTTGCGCATGATTTCAAAGAACATCAAATTTCATGAAATGTATGTCAAAGCAAGCCAACTTATAGAATTCTATATAAGAACTTCTATAAGTTGGCTCCGTCAACTTATAAAAACAATAAAACTAGCCTATTTTCTAAACTGCTCTTTATGCTTCTTAAGAAACTTAACCCTTAATGCTATGAAACTTAAAATTCCGCATTGATGAATATAATGATTGAGAAACAGATCAGATCATTCTTAAAGTCAGTTTCTTTTTTTCCGAGTAGCTGAAAAATTTTTGTTTTTAAAAAATGTGTCTGCATTCAGTATTACTAAGAACTGTGCATACAAAAGTGGATAATTTATTTTGATTTTCTGGATTTTCTTGTAAAATTTTATTTAGACATACCAAAGGAAAAACATTCGCAAACATTTATTAAAGTCCTTTTTTTATAGTATTTATCCTGAAATGTTAAAATGGCTTCTGGATAAAAATCTGTACTGTTTTCTTTGTTTAGAAAAATGGATTTACCTCCTTGTAATATATCTTTGGATACATAGTCTTTCTTTAACGGAGACGATTCCATGAAGAAATCTGAATGTAAGTGAATTTTGTTGTATATTTTAATTTCTTTTTTTCCAGATCTCGCGAGGTTTGCACATTGGAAACGAAATTGGATATGGAGTCTTTTATTATCAGTTATGTAAACATAGTTAAGCATAGCATTATAATATATTAGAAACACTTGAAAAAGATTTTTTTTTTGAAAAAAGATAATGTTACTCTTGAGCTGTGAAGAGAGAAGATCACTTTGGACTGAGATATAAACTTTTGATTGTAAGATTCAGTATCTGATTAGCTTTCCAAAATCTTTCGAATAATTTCTCTCAACAGGAACTTAAAAACGCGTTGAGTTAAGAGGGATGAAATTTAGTATGTGATAATTACAGCTAATTTATAAATACTTCTCGTATACTGAAATAAATCTATTCTCAGGAAGTCTGCCTGGCTGGCTGTTCGAATGCATGTGAGCGCGATAACTGCTAAAAGCAAATAGCCAGATAGATGTAATATATTTAAATAGATAAATAAAACACAGTACATAGATCTTTCATTTAAAGTGTGGATGCGTATCAGAATTTTTATCTAAATCTATCAAGGAATGGATCGTCTGTCCGTGTTTTCGTACGTATTCTTTCGATATTTCATTCGGCGACTGAAAAATGCAGCTATTTAAATGAATGAAATTTCTCTATATTTTATCTTATCTTTCATTGTATCTGTGATTTTCTGAGAAAAATAATGATTCTGTTCCAAATATGGATTTTAATCCGTTGAAAAAAGGACGTTCAAAATTTATATTTCTGAAGCACAAAATTTTCATTTGCAGGTTATAAGATTCATGGACTCTAAGCTCTGGAATGTTGAGTATTATTGAAATATTTTTACACATAAAGCACTAACATACATGACACAGACATCCATCTTATTACATTTTATCGAATGGTAACAGTCATTTGTAAATAATTCACTTTATTAACTGCTTCGATTATGCTTTTTTCTCAAGCTGTCGTAAACAAACATAATTTAAGCATCTTTACCCAAGCTCTCAATATTTTGATACCTACTAACTGTAACTTTTTCGCTCCTATGGGATGACACCCTTTGTCGCTGCATCCCTCTCTGTACTTTTTCAAGTTCAACTGCTTCAAGGAAAATTTCTGCATCTGCCTTTTAAAATTCTAAAAAACTACCTTTTTAATGTTATTTTCATTTCTGTATACTGTTTCTTTTATTTTTAATAAATTTTTGAAATTCACAATTTGTAGCATTTTATTTTCAATGTTATGATAAAATTCCAATTCAACGATCAAAATATTCAATCACTTTCTTTTATAAATGTAAAATAATAATAATAAATGCTCTCTTGAGACCTTAATTCCAAAGTTTGATTTAAACTTCCCTCTTTTTTTCGTATATATATATATATATATATATAGTCACTACCCTCGCCTGATATCAGGACCATCTGTCTCATGAGATGACTCCTTCTTTGCTACCTTTTTAACTGTAGTAGAGAAGGTGTCATCTAATAACATAGATGTTTTGGTCCTAGAAAAGAACGCAATCTACGAATTATCTCGTAGTTGGCAGTCAACGTGTTAAATTCATGTTTTTTGGTCATTAAGTGACCAGATAAGGTAAAAAAAAAAGTGTGCTTACTTCTTTAAAATTTATCATAGTTTGGACGAATATGCTATTTACCACTGGTGGGTTGGTCATTTTTAATGACATAACTAAGATTTATATCTTTGTGTGGAATTGTGGCTTAAAATTATTCCAGTCGAACTTTTATTCTTTGACTGATGTGCCGGTCTTAATCTGATTTTCCTGGTACCCCTGGTGAAATGTGCCGTTAGTTGATCCGGCGTCACCTCATTTTGGCAGGACGTTTATGCGTCACAATTTATTTCTCGTCGCTAATTTCTTCACCGATATTTTGTCGTTAATAACTCATCCAGCACCAATTAGATGTGTGAACCGGCCTTAAATATATAAACACTGAGCAAATGCTCTTGAAGATGGCTCTTGATGGCAGGGCCCAACTTAGCCTAGTTGGGACTCGGGGCAAAAACTTTTTTGGGCCCCCTCTGCTTTACTACTTTAGTAATGAAGAACCTCAATGGAGGTATTTAATTTTTTTTTTCATCATTATGGATATATAACAAGAAAATTGACTAGAACCTACAATAACTATAAAGTCCCCCACCCGCCCCCAATGGGATAAGAAAATAATTTAAAAGAAAAAAAAACATGCTGTGCACTGTACTGATATTAAAGGAGAAATTGACCATTAAAGGAGAAAACATAAAATGAGTTTTGTTTTCGATTTGTGCCCCTCCCTTCAAATGTGGGGGGATCGGGACAACTGCCCCTGCTTTAGCCAGGCTATGTTCAAGGTTATACCCTTATTCCTTTTAATTTGAAATCTTTCGTGTTTTAGTGGTCTTCTGCTGTATAAATTGATATTTGAAGTAACTAAGTGACGTGCTGGCTGTTTTCGTTTCAGTCGCCTTAGCTGCCGAGTGGTGGAAATGGAGCCTTTTCTTTTTGTTTCACAGGAAACCCTTTCTTCGGCACATCTGATTTCCCGTCATTACTGCTGGTGCCTGCGCGATCTGATAGATGAACGGAGTTGATTCACGCTTCTCGGAAAGCGACCGCTCTCCTTCGCATTTCTCAGACTTGTGCCGCTCGCTGCTTATCTCAGATGGCTGCTGAAAGGCACACATCCTTCACTGAGCGGAGCAACGCTTTTTATTTTCCCAAATTCTTACCCATATCGCAGTTTTTGTCTTGTAATCGGATTTTTGGTTATTAATAGTGACATAAACAAGGTCTCACAGATCGCGTACGTATATCTCCACCCTATCTACATGAATCGCTATAAGATTAGCTTAGATTTGGAGTTTTAATAGGTTGATTGTGTGTGTTAGCTCTGGGTAATCTAAACCATTATCTCTTGTGTGTGTTAGCTCTCTAACGTATATCTCCACCATGTCTACATGAATAGCTATAAGAGAATTTTAGAGTTTTAATGTGTTGATTGTGTGTGTTTGCACTCTGTAAGCTAAACCGTTTGCCTATGGCTGTCTAAAGTATATATATACTTTCCTTAATAGTATACCGTTCTCTAAAGTATATATATACTTTAGAGGGTGTAAGTATATGTATATTTAGAGGTGTACACATTCTGCATATGTATACTTAATGTGTACTTGGAAGCTGTTTTTTTTTGAAATTTTAGTTAAAATTTTAATGAATTAAAAATTAAGCTAAATTTTGGTGATTCTTTCTTTCTTTCTTTTTTTTTTTTGGTTCAGTAACTTTCTAATATAATTATTGCACAAAAAGAAATTTGAATCCCCTCAGAATTTTTTTTTTAAAAAAAGCTGTTTTTATAATGATATCGATTTTCAATAATCGTGCAAATTTTGGTTGAATTTTAAGAATTAAATTTTTTCTTCTAATTTTTCAACAATACATCACATTGTGGCTCTGAAATTCAATTCGTTTTCGTTGTTACATCAGATATTTAAATGTTTGAATTCCTTCTCTTTTTGAAAGCAAAAGAAGGAGCATTCTGTTTAATATCCATGCAGTTTATGAGACAAATTAAAAATTGAAACTTCTAAATTTAAATCGCTAAATTTAGAAGATAGATATTTTCGATTTGAATGAATAACGCTATGTTGCTCGTTGTTATGAGAGTGCTTCCATCAAAAAAGTTCATGTACACACTAAGCAGAACTTATATAAGACATTTGGCCGCGGTGGCCTGGTGGTTAGGTCTCGGCTTCGGAACCGGAGGGTTTCAGGTTCGAGACCCGATTCCATCGAAGAACCGTCGTGTGTGGGGGTCTGTTGCACGTTAAATCTGTCAGGCCAAACGTCCTCCCACTGGTGTAGAGAGGGGTGTGTGTGAAAGCTCAGGTGTCATCTGGCCGCGGTTCAAAATGACGAGATCTGTCCCAAAGTAACCCTCGTGTGGCTTCAAAACGGGGCGTTAATATAACTAAACTATGTGACAATTAAAATAACTGGACTTGAACCTCATAAAATTTGGCGGAATCATGAATATGGACTTTTTACCTCCCGAAATCAAATATAACCACTCCTCCCAGCGAATGTCTTGTTCATTAGCGTTTAACATCTCTGACTTTATCCGGACGCGCATCACTAAATCATTTCTGTTTACTCGAATTTTGCATCCTCACCACTCAACGAATCGTTTGGCGAGATTTCTCCGTGCGGCAACCCGTGGTTTCCTCCCAATCGCGCGGGAGCGTGCCGTCATTGCGAGGCGATTATTCGAAAAGCCCCCTCGTTATCTCTTGTTGCGCTTATCGGACTTGTTCGAGCGTTGGATTATTTCTGCTTTTGCATAGTGAAACACGGGAGCCATGAGGCGGCGGCCGTGGATACTGGGCAGGAAGAAGAGGAAAGCGGAAGACCGGGAACCCAAAGGTAAACAAGAAAGATTTAAAACTCTGCATGAGTTGACGCTCATCCTGTTTGATATTACTTCAAACGCATTTGATAATCGTTGATGCCTTGTTTTTTTCGTAAAGATACAATTGAGAAATATTGATTATGATAATGGTTGACACATTTTTTTTTAAGATGCAATTGCGAAGTATGGATTTTATGCAGTTCTTTTTAGAAGCGCCAAAAGCGAGGGAGGAAATAAAAGTTAAAAAAAAAAAATTAATGAACTTGAAATGTATTTTAGTTTAGAATGGGCATCATGTACGAAAAGAAAAATCAACCAATGTAGCCGATTTGATACGCTATGTAGTCCGATATTGCCGGTTTGATACACTATATAGCCCGATGTAGCCGGTTTGATTCACTATATAACCCGATGTAGCCGATTTGATTCACTATGTAGCCCGATGTAGCCGATTTGTTTCACTATATAGCCCGATGTAGCCGGTTTAATACACTATTTAGCCGGTTTGATTCACTATGTAGCCCGATGTAGCCGGTTCGATTCACTATGTAGCCCGATGTAGCCGGTTCGATTCACTATGTAGCCCGACATAGCCGGTTGGATTCACTATATAGCCAGTTTGATAAACTATGTAGCCGGTTTGATAGACAATGTAGCCCGATGTAGCCGGTTTGATGCACTATGTAGCCCGATGTAGTCAGTTTGATTCAGTATGTAGCCCGATGTAGCCGATTTGATACACTATGTAGTCCGATGTAGCCGGTTTGATTCACCATGTAGCCCGATGTAGTCGGTTTGTAGCCAGTATACTCTATGTAGCCAGCCAGTGTAATCTGATTTGTATCCAATTAGTCATTACCGCAAATGCTAAACAAGCAATAAGCAAAATATAACAACAGGAATTTGAAATACATTCATGTAAAAAAAGATTAGCACTGCACCTGTTCTGCTCTTATTTCTTCCCGATTTTCAAGGAATATGTTGTAGGAAAGTTGCTTTTCACTTGTCCAACACTTCTGTCCTGCTACTGACTATTTCCGATTGCAGCTTTTGTATTTTATCCTGTCCATTCCTGTTCGCGGTCATCCTTTGCCAGATGTTGCCAATGCCAATGATGTTGGGGGGTTCTTGGGAAGCACTTGACTCAATTTTCCATTCGGCTGAAAGGATAATTAGTAACAAACAAAATATGCTGAGCAATAATATTTATTATTAACTGATTTTTTAAGGCTTAATAAGTTACTTTATTAAGTTGCATCACAATCTCTGCCAGAAGTTTTTTTTCATCGCTCTATTTTCTTTCGAAGTATATGATCTGCTTCTTTTTGTACAAGGGTGTAAATTTATAGTAAATGAATAATTCTGCTGCTTGATTATTATTATTTACGAAATATCGCATCTCGACTTCGTTTGATTATGTATATATATAAAAAAAGGCATTCACTCATAATGAAAAATTAAACTAACCATGTCATTATATTAGTGCGATTTGTTAGATTTGTTTATTAGTATTGAAGAATGTAATAAAAAGCTCGTTATTAAAATTTGTAAAGATATGATAAAAATTATGAAAAAGGGTTATTTAATTTGAATCGCATAATATACTCTTTTAAATCGTTGAAAACTAAAATTTATCCCTGATCGTGTTTTTTAAATGGATTATTCATTGAATGAGCATTTTCTTTCTTACTGCTCATAAGTGACTCAAAGGATTGCATCATTGAAACTTGAATACGGGGGGGGGGGGGGGGGTGGATTCTAAAGATCGATGCAAATATTTTTGCGGCTGATCTTGTTCGCTTTGATTCGATATGCACCGTCATTGCATTTATTACTTCGTTCGTTATTCCCTTGACGATTCTTTGTTAATTAGTGAATAATGTATGAAATTAAAAAAATTGAATTTACTTTCGCCAACCCGGTTTTCATTTGAGTTTGAAGCATTCGGATTTTTTTCCATAAGTTTGTGGGATATAAGCATTTTCTTAGATTGTGAGAAAAGAAAACCTAATTGAATTACGTTGTTTAGATCAGTTGTTCGCTGTTTTGCTATATTTACTTCCCCTCTTCTTCTTTTTCAACCACACTGATAATAATAATCATAAAAACCCGTAATTGCAGAATAAGGGAACTAAATTTATTAATTAGTGATTGAACTAATCGTACCGAATTCTAGAGACCGGAAAGATTTTTGTTTAATTTTTATTTTTTCCTTTAACTACTGTAATCTCGATTTTCCGCTGTTGTTAAAATCCTTTCAGTTACGAATAAAAAAAAAGATATTTTAACACAATACAGAACAACAGCAAAGGTTCATTTTTGTGTTAAACGTTTACTAACTAGCTTTAAATTTGGGAATCTACTTTTTGCTGAGTCATAATAGGCTTCCTTCTGTAAATACATTTTTTTCAAAAGCCTGTTCATGGTAATTTATATCCCTATCTGGTCACTTTGCAGATTATCCATTGTTTACGGGTCACTCATTTCACGGACTATCGGGAGTTTACGTTGCAAAAAAATAGCTTTTACTATCAATCCTTGGGCTTAAAATCCGTTATTTGAGTATTGAAGATAGTTATATAGTATTTCAATATTCATGACAGTTATTAGAAGCGCGCTCAAAAGCTGCTGGTGGACTTTGTTTCGTGGATATTATCCACTATTCTTTCGACGCTTACTGTGTTGTTGTGGACCATGCTATGGACAAGCCCGCGGTTACGAAGAGAGCGATTTAACCCTTTATTTACCGAATTATTTTCCCATCAATATTTCAAATTCATTTTTGAATCCTTAATCAAATTTTGGCACAATGTAAGCCCATGAATAATAAGAACTTTTTTTAATTAATTAAAATAATTTGATTAATTAAATCATTTATAACAGATTTTTAATGTTATCTTTGTTGATATTTGCTATTTTTTATTGGAAATACGTTCTTCATCTTTTTAAAAATATTATTAGAAGAAATATATTGCAAAGATACCAGCTGAATTTAACTGGTACTTTGAAGTACCGTCAGTAAATAAAGGGTTAAGCCGATAGGGTGCGTTTCTTGTTTTAGTGGCGCCAACTGAGGCCAAGAGTATGATTTTGCCACTGACGCATCACTCATTCGCTTGCACGACCCCCTTTCATAGGAGGGCACATCTCGCAGATAGAGCTGAGGAGCATGCCCGAACCGGGACGTCCAGATCACGGAGAAGAAGCGATTCCCCTACTGTGATGAATTATATCCGTTTCTATAAAACCGTTTCGAGATCAGCTCCGTTAGCACCCTTTACGGCCGAGAAATCGCTCCTTTTACTCGATCCTTATCTCATCTCTTCTTCAGTTGTGTGAAGAATGCGTTTCCTTATCTCCTGTGATGTTTGCTCTGGGCCTACACGCGCGCACTGCGTAGAGGAAGCTCCGGATTCTAGAAAGGATTCGAAGCGCTTTTATCACTTTTTGTTTATGGCCCTGGCTATCTTTCTTCAGCTCCTGCTGGACTTTCTTGAGTATTATCAGTTTTAATTTATTTTCAGGTTTGTCAAAAAAGTTTGATTTCTAGCCTCTGTGAACTTTGAAATTGATATGTTAAATTTCTTGACTTTGGAAGGGAGGATTGTAAAATTTCATAACCTGATTTTAAAACAGCAAATCAACATAGTTGTCATATCTAAAAAACGACGTACGATGATGTGTTTATGTTTTTAATGTGCTTGTGTGTTTATTGTTTCGTTTGTTTTAGTCATTCTAATTTTACAATTATGTGTGTAGCTACTTTTTGCTAATTATATATCATGAAGTAGAAATTTCTGGAGTATTACCATCCAGGATGTTCAAATTATCTCTTTATACTGAAATTTCTTAAATTATGCCATGAGAAGAAGGCTGTATATGCCCCTTTTGAAATTTATGAATGCTTTCCTTGACTTCCGAAGTACTGAAATTCATTCAAAGTGCACATTTCAATCCGTTTGCTTCTGTAAATATTGCTGTACTTTTCAGAACTGTAAAATAATCTTTTCTAATACATTTCCCCATGTACTGCATTTACATTATATCTTTAGCGAGTATTCTATAATTTAGTCTAATTATTTGTCTGCTACATTAAAACATTCTTTTATTCACAATGAAATGATTCTGTCCTCCAAATTTTACATTTCATCCTATGAGTTTCTTATTAAAAGAAAAAAGATCCTTATTTTCGTACCCATATTTCGCTCAAAATGATTGTGCAACTTACATGAATCTACTTCTGTTTAACCCTTTTATGCCTACTGTTCCATTTTTGGAACACCCCTCACATAAAAGTTATGTTTATTATATTTTTTTTACCTAACATACAGAAATTTCATGCAAAAATTCCAATTTTTTAACCTTAGGCATAAATGGGTTAACTAATTATTGTATTTGATATATATAAATTTTTATATTTAAAATATGGAAATAATGTTTTTTGTTCACAAAATACATCAATTATATATTTTTTATATCTTAACTCTAATGTCAGGTGTAAAATTATCTATTCATCACAATTTTTCAAGGCCATCTGGTTCATAACTAGAATGCCTGGCCTTTTAATGGATCGTTTTTCATTACCTCTCCTATTACACCCGTTTTTATGTCATTCTACACGAATATGCACCGAGGAACGCATTGTCAGTTGTTGACTCACGCCTGCCTCATTAAAATGGCATTTTGTAAATAACAAATATAGCTACTTGCATAATAGTATCCAGTGAAATCAAAACAGAATTCGTAGAAATTATAAGTAATAAAGTCAAAGGTAGAGGTTTTACTGTTTTTTGCAGGCTTCAATCCCAATATATAAATCTATTGTGGAGGGAGTTTTGTGTTATTCTAATTATAATGTATCTATACACATAGTATAAATTGCTCCTTGAAAATTTCCTTTCTATTTCTTATAAAAGTGCAATTTATAATTACACACTGTACAAACAGATATTCAAATTACTTAATTCAATGGCGAATAATCACTAATCTGATTTTTTTTAACTTTCTTGTGTATGATGTATATGATAAGTTTGTAATCATTAAAAAAAGTGATCACGAAATGTGGATAGATTTCCACATTTCAGGCCTTCCCGAGTTCAAAATGTGTGACAAGTTTAATTTAGTTTTGTTATATTCACGTCTCGTTTTTAAGCATTCTCGATATTTCGCCGTTTGATAAGGCCTTTATATTTACCTCCCGATGTAAAGCAACACGAAGTCTATTTTGGGACGGGCCTCGTCATTTTGGACCACGGTCGGAGGAAGAAGACGACACCTGAGCTGGCACCTCTCTCTCAACACCACAACAGAGGGAGGACGTTTGGCCTTGACGGATGTAACGAGCAAGAGACCCCCTCACATGACCCGTAGATGTAATTGTTAAGAAGGCGAAACATTACAGCCTTTAAATCCACTTTCAACTATGATAAGCTGGAAAATAAATAAATAAATAAATATAGTAATGTCATGCCTGATGTATACTGTTTACTATTTTTAAGTCGCTGATTAAGGCTCTGAATGAACAGTCAGATGTGCTGAACGACACATTTGCGGAGCCCCTGAATCTTTAATTCCTTTCTAACAAATAAATTCCTAAAGAAAATATTTTGGTGTAATATTCCCACCCCCTCATCCTTTCTTTATCCTTTCCAGTCCAGTGAAGCATCACCAGTATTATCTGTTCTTAACAATTCGACAGATTTCATGGCTTGCACTTACACTTAGGTACTGCTATATGATATGGGGGGCGGCGGTGGCCTGGTGGTAAGATCTCGGATCCAGAATCGGAGGGTTTCATGTTCGAGGCTCGATCCCACCGAAGAACCGTCGTGTGAGGGAGGGGCTCTTGCACGTTGTATCTGTCAGGCCAAACGTCCTCCCGCTGGTGTAGAGGGGGGGTGAAAGCTCAGGTGTCATCTGACCGCGGTTCAAAATGATGAGATCTGTCCCAAAGTAGCCCTTGTGTGGCTTCAAAACGGGACGTTAAAATAACTTGAAACTAAACCTATATACTACGATTTGGATGCAGATGGAAGGGAATGAATGATTAAAAAATTAATCTGGTTGAAATCAGTTAATTGCGAAAAAATGAATAATTTTAAGTATGAAGAACAGCACATAAAAGTCTTTCTCTAGCAGATATAATTTGGACTTGAGGCGAGTCTATGAACTTTGCTCACGAATTCTTGTACAGCAATTTTTCTTTTCATAGCTAAACTTATGGAACTTTTCATTTCGTATCTGGATGTTATTTTTTTCTCTCATTTTGATATTTAAGTCAATTTTTATAAATTCTTTGTTTTTTCGGGGGAAAAAGAAAAGAAACCTGTTTAAATTAAATTGTTTGAAATGTATGGAATTCCCGAAATTTATCGAGACATTTTATTTATTCATATAATTTTTTAAAAATCAAGACACACAAGTTAGCGTAGAACACAATTCAGGTACCAAAGAACCATTAAAAGACGTAATATGCGTTTCTGAGCCATTCAGTAGTACTTGGATAGGTGGCTAGATCATTATTTCGAATGAAGAGCTGATATCGAACTTTAAAAATTGTCCAATTGCGTCGTTGTTATATTCATAAGTAATTAAATGGGCGAAATGACTGACTCACCTTTGCGAGCCGTCCGCTTGAGTTTGACTTGATATGAAACTAATTTTAAAAAAATGAACTTTTCCTTGCGTGACTGTTTTTGATGCTGTCATGGCCGACCATGTGGGGGCTGCAGCGGGTGCTATGCAGTCGGCCCCGAGACTCAGACCGATACCGTGATTAAGAATTAAAACAGTGCTCTGAATATTTATAATGTTGCATATACTAAAAGTCTACCAGCTTGTTTACATGTGGTTGGTTGAGCATCGACTGACGCCTTTCTTGGGCAAAGATCGCAGTGATATCTATAAAAAGATGGGAAAAGCTCATTTAGGAATAAGGAAATTCCCATCAGACACGTTAAGACAAAGCGGCGTGCCTGGTTGACCAAAAGACGGGGCTGAGTTCAAATGGATTTGTAAATAATCAGCTGTCTACTTTTGTCTGTATTTAATGTAATATATTTTACAATCCTTTACATTGCCAGTGACTAAATACAATAAATGCTGAACCCTTTTTCAACAAATTAAAAAAATGATTATCTTCGGTCAAGCAAGAGGTATAATGCTTAAACGCTCTTGCTATTCGATATATCGAAGAAGAAATTAGAAAAATTCTCATTTTCCTAGAGTAATTAATAGCAAAAAAAAAAAAAAAAAACAATCACGCATCATTAAATAAATATGCAAATGTTCGGTGTTTTTGCTTTGCTAAAAATTTAGGGCGCCAAAAGGTTTCTTGCACCCGGGTCCCTTCATAGAAAAAGCCGGTCCTGACTCTTGGTCCTATTGGCGCTACTAAGGAAACAAGAGATGAACCCTATCCGCTGAAATCGCAATCTTCGTTAAAATTTAAATGCAATTAAAATTACTATAACATGCTACAAAACCAAACCCAAGAATAAATCAGATCAGCATTTCTCAGATTTTTAATATTTCGAATGTAAGTTTCGGCAACAGTTTAAACCACATCGCACCATCAATGAATTCTAATTAATAGCAAAAACAAAATCACGCATCATTAAATAAATATGCAAATGTTCGGGGGTTTTTACTAAAAATTTAGAGCCCCAAAATGGTTTCTTGCACCCGGCCCCTTCATAGAGAAGGCCGGATCTGAATGCTGTCCAGTGTATTGCCGGCCTTTGTTGAATTGCAAACAGCTGCCAGGATGCATTGCTGACCTTATAACAATTTAGAAGCAGCCAGCGATGGCCATCTGTTATTGATCAGGTATTTGCGTGGGCCTTTTGATCTGTGGCCACAGAATCTCACCAGAGCTACTTGGATATGCATCGGTGTCGCCCGCCGGACCTTTTATTAATTTCCGATTGTCCCACGAGAAGATGCGATGACGAATGGGGAGAGAGGTGGAAACGGTGCCTCGTGCGCGTATTTTTAAGATTTGGGATGGATCCGGCAGACTGAGCGACGTAATTAAGGTCAGGCCACAAATAGGCTAGAGGGTCATGGGCACCTATACCAGATCGGGATGAGTGAAACCTCGCCGGTCTTCCCCCTCAGGAGGCATCTTCCTTTCTTTCGAAAGAAGAAATGTCCTTGCGGAGTTCATTTTTTTTCCTCTCTTTCCGTGACATACAAAAACTAAACAAAAAAATCTTTGTAGTTAGGCGTATAGTTTTTTTTCTTTTCGCCCAAGGTAGGTTTTACTTTGTCATTCTCTTGGAATCATTTCTGTTAATTAACCATTGTGTTTTAAAAAAATGCTACTTTGCAAGTGGTACAGTTACCTAAGTAAACATAAGGTTGCTTCTAATAAAAAAGTTTCTCTAGGTTTCAGATGTTTCGTTCTTGATTTTGAGGGTTGGCTTTTCTGGATATCTGTCTACTTACAAAGTGCAATAGTGCATGATTCAAAAATCATACTTGTTACTCATGGTCGAATGGCAAAGGTTTAATGTAAACAAATTGCTATATTAACCAGAATCGCTGTGGCTTAGCTGTAGGAATTGATTTCCATATTTTCTAAAGCAAAAACTCCGTTTGTCAGAAAAAAAAGCATAATCTTAAAACTTAAAAAATGTTACTTAATTTATTTTACTTACTTTAATTTTATCGATTTGATTTCTGCAGTTTTTCTTCCTTTATTACAAAATTTTAAAATTTAATTTAATACACCATCTGATATCATGAAATTCAAATTTATCCTTCGGATTACAAAATTTAAAATAAAGATAAAATAATTGTTTTAATTGGATATTAACTCGGAATAGAATTTTCACTTCCACTTTATATTTTGCAGTATTTGTCTGTTTTAATTTACTCATGCAATAATTTTTTTCATACATGCAATTTAATTTATGTTTTCAACTTTTTCAAATAACAAAGTGAAATCAAAAAGCAGCAACCTTATTCCATATTATTAGTAGTTTAACAATCTTAAGTAATCAGTCTAATGAGCTATCACCAAAGACGGCTGTTATGTAATATAATTGTTCTTCGCCCTCACGCATTTCATATGTCAACACAATATGGCTTGTGCTCCGATATAATTAATGAAAATTAAGTTTGGACAATATTGCTGAAATGGTTACATACCAAAATCAATTTGTCTCATTGCATTTTCGATTTATTGCATTCACACATACGCAGATAAACAGACGATGAACTTTTTTACTACACAAATTCTAAATTTAATACAAATCGCGAATTCTCAAAATCTTTATCAATTTTCAGAACCTTGAGATCGATTTTTTAAATTAAAAAATGATTACGATACCTTCTCTTTTCATACCTCCTATACAAAAAAAGTCAACAGTACACACACACAAAAATCAGAATGGGAGAAAAAATTGTTTATAAAAGTAAATTTGTATTTTGTGTAAGCGAGGAAAAAAGTACCCCTCTTGAAAAATTAAAAGATTATTTTGAAGTAATAAAAATTATCTCAATATAATATTTAAAATTCCCAAATTCCTTGATGGAGCGATGTGATTTAAATTGTTGTCGAAACTTACGCTCGAAATATTAAAAATCTGAAAAATGCTGATCTAATTTATTCTTGGGTGTGTTCTATGATTTTGTAACTTTCTGTAATAATTTTAGTGGCATTTTTTTGACATATTTATTATAAATGTTACATTGCAGAGATTATTGAATCAAAATATTAGTTTAGTTTGTTTTCCAAAATGTAACTACGCTCCCTAAAACTTCAAACATTTTGGCTGCGTAACATTTTGCTTAGAGGATTTGCATTTCTCTCTAGTTGCTTCATCGAGGTGTGCACTGCAAATATTTATTAGTTTTAAGGTATCGGACTGCATTCGAAGGAAAAATGTTGAAGTATAAAATTTTTAAAAACTATTTATGATTTTAAGATGTATTGTCAATTATAAACACTATAAATACAAAAAAAAAATTATTTGAAAACACAATATATTTTTAGAAATAGAAAAATTTTCTTTAAATTTTGATGAAATTTAAAGAAAACGGTTAACACTCAACACAAAATGGTAATGCAGCAATCTTGTTTTTCTTTGCACACGAGTTACAGAATATAATGATGAGTGAAATGAACCAAAAACTAAGAAACATTTCTAGATGCAAAATAAGTTATGGGCAAAAATATACGTATATATGCCCTTTTTCCCTAAATTTACAACTTAATATATCGAAAAACGCCTATAAATGTAAAAGTATTTCACCAAAAATAAAAACTTTGGTCCATTTCATTGCCCACATTATTTAAAGGGCACGCTGAAATTTTAATGTCAATATCTCTAATAGTGTTTGAGATATCATGTTAACGGTGGAGAATGTTTATGAAAATTAAAGTTTCGAGAAAATGGAAGCGAAAGACATATTTTTACTCAAAAATATGTGACTGGAAGATGGGCAAAACTTTCCTTTTCCTAAAAAAGATAAACTGTTTTGGAAAGAGGAATGTCTAAACTTCAAGAAATAAGAATAAAAAAATATCGATAGCCAGTGTTTTTAACGTAGTCGGATCTTTAAGCTTGTAGCAGTTCCATAACTCCTATCTTCTTTTTTGGATACCAAATGGCGATGTCTGATAGGCTATCCCATAATGCATTGCGTGTGTAATGAAAATAAGATGTGATACCGTACTGATAAGCTGTGCGCGGGAATGTCTTGCCTTGGTGTTTGTCCAGTGCGTGAATGTGGTTATGAAAGAAATGTTCCCGAAAACATAAGTCCTGTTGCTTCCTGTGCAGATCATAATAATCCAACGCAAGCTATATTTGCCGAGACATCAGAAGCAAACACTGATTATCTTCTTTCTTCGCGCCCTTGATAGCAAATCAGCGCCCGTTATTGCAGATAATTGTTGGTATTTTTACTATCTCTCATTGATAGCCAGTTTTAATTATTTCCATCCATCCACACTCTTAAAACGTGTAAATACTGTATAGATTAACGTATCTACACAATGTAATACGTTTTATTTGTTGTACGTAAATGAACCGAAATAAATGTTACTTAACACGTTGAATGCCCCGGCAATTTTTCAGAAATCTGCCCCAAAATGACACTGACTCATTTGAACTCATTTTTCTATTTTTTGTTCAAATTTATAATCAAATTTTGTTCATTTTTATAATGAAATTTTTGGTTCATTTCATTACCCACATTATTTAAAACACACTCTTAATTTTTTTTATGTAAATACCTCTATTAGTTTTGGTAATATCATGTTAACGGTAGAGAAATATGTATATAAAATTAAAAAAGAAAATTAAAGTTTTGAGAAAATTGTAGTTAAAGACATTTTAACCTGAAAAATATGCGACCCTAGATGATAGATCCGGCCTTCCTTTTCCTTGAAAAGATAAACTATTTTTTAAAGAGAAATGTCTGAACTACAAGAAATAAAAAATAAAATGTGGTCGATAATCAATGTTTTTAACGTAGTCAGATACCTGAACACGTTGAATGCCGCGGCAATTTTCAGAAGTCTGTCCTAAAATGACACTAACTAATTAGAACTAATTTTTATAATTATATTTTCTTGTCTGTTTTTTAAACAATTTTCTGTTTAAGCAAGGCAGCATTGAATATTTTGTTCTTTTCCCATAAACCATCTATCGATATGAGCACTGATATACTGCGAGTTTATTCGTAGCTGCACACAAATGGCAAGTAAACCTAGTGCAAGATCACTCGTAGTTGGCGTCGTAGAAAAGATCACAATCTACGAGTTGTCTCGTAGTTGGCAGTCAACGTGTGAAAGGTATTTTATTACAATGATAGGTTATTTATTATTACAAAGCTAATTTGTAATGAGAAATAACTAGTCAACGTGTAATTAAGAACTTCAGTATTAGTAGGATCTTTGTTATTTTTAATTGTACAGGCAGTGTTTCTGTTTTAAAGCGGTTTTGGTTTAAAATAACAATCTACAAATTCAATAAAACTAAAAGCACATTTCTTTGAATTTAATTTGTTTATTTAGTATTTATTTTCGCAACAAGAAGTATGAACCGGTCTATCAAATAACTAATGACTCTGTTAGAATCGCCATTCTTTATTATATGGTTAACCATGAATAATTATATAGAACGTGAACATTCAATTGCACTGTCAGTTGTTTGGAGGTCCAGAAGGCCAGGATTCTTCCTTTCTTTCTCTTCAATGCTAATGGGACTCCACAATATTCTAGGCTTTTATTTTAATAAACGAGGGAAAAAAATACAGTTCTATTTAAACATATTTTTAATACCACTACTGAGTATTATATGACAACCTTTCTTATTCGCCTATTCATAGTCGTCTGTGAAAAAGAAATGACATCTCCAGCTTTCAACAGTAACATAAACAAGTCGCCATTCAAATTCACAGAGCATCGACATTGTTTTGACAGCAGGAAAGACGCATTTCCATATAAACAGCTTAATTCCCACCTACCGCTTGTGTCATTGTTCATTATATGTCAATTTACAAAAAAGAAAGGGGAAAAAAAACAAAACAGATATTAATCTGCGGCGAACTCAGTATGAATACCTGATGTAGAACATTTCTTTGGTGCAATTAACTCGATATTGAAAATATTTCTTTCAATTATTATTAATTAAATAACTTAAAAACGCATTAAAATTAAGGGTTACCTTGAAGTACCACTATTTTTTAATTTCTATTTTATTTCATTATTAATATAATATAATGACTAAAATTAAGCATAAAGCAGTTACTGACGCAGAGAAAGAAATGTAAAAGCAATCGAGAACAAATGAATCAGAGTGAAAAAAAATTAACCATATTAATACTTTCTTCCTCAGAAAATTCTGACGAAATCAATTCCAAAAAAAGTTACATCACCGTAAATTTCTTTTTACGTTTTTAACGATACCAATTTCATTTTGATGCTGTTTTTCTGTCAAAATGTAACGCATTTTTTCGAAAATTTGACGCAGATGATTTTGGAATAAGGCAGTTTGTAGGTAGTACTCCGTAGTTATGCAGTGCTAAGACTTTAAACAGTCCTCATCCGCGTACAAAATGTGTTAATCTCCTTCGTGCAACCTTAATTACGCCTAAAACCTGTTCACATGAGTCATTTTGATACGAATGAAAACCCTCCCGGTGCCTCCTACTTATACATTTTGTACACTATGCATTCTGCGATCCCATGGCTTTTGTTGCTTCAATATATATAACAATTATTATTGCTATCTATTAGGTTGGTGCGTATGAAATGTCGGATTCTTAAGTGATTGTATAAAACTGCATATCTTTCTTCAAAAGCTGTTTATTCAATCAAAGTATGCTCCATTCGCTTCAATACACTTCTCCCAACGAGATTTTAAAGCGTAGATGCCTGTCTTAAAAAAATTTTGGTCTTTAGAATTAATAAACTCTGATATCGAGTTTTTTAGACTGTCTTCATTTTCATAGTGTTTGCCCCTTAAAAACAGCTCTAAATGCTTGAAAAAATGAAAATCGGTCGGCGAGAGATCCGGTGAATATGGTGGATGCTGCAAAACTTCATATTCCAGTTCGTTCCAGCTTATTTCTCTCTGTCAGTGCGTGCGGTACCCACTTGTCCATCTTCTTAACCTTGCCAATCTCAGAAAGGTGTCTCAATATCGTTGTATGGTCAACTTTCATCCTGATAGCAAGTTCCCTCGTGGATACGGCTGGATCCGCTTCCACTAGAGCCTTCAGGTCATCATTCTTCACAGACGTTTTGGGTCTTCCGCGCGGCTCATTTTGCAGTGAAAAATCGCCAGTCCGAAATTTTTCGAACCAACGCTGCACTTTCCGATCGTTAACCGTATTCTCCCCAAACGCTTGGTTTATGTTGCGTGCAGCTTTTGCAGCACTATTACCAAGTTTGTACTCATATAAGAAAATGACGCGAATGTCGGCAGAATTCATATCGGCAATAAACTCAAAAGAAATAACAAAAGGGAAGACCTTCGAGAAAACCTATTTTGCTGAAATGAGTCTCTGGCAATGGACAATACGACTATGAATGAGGTTATGCCAAAGACAAAAGTATAACGAAAACAGGGAGACAAACGTCCGCATGTAAAGAGAATCCGACATTTCATACGCACCAACCTAATATATTAAATTTAAAACTAATTCTCATCTCAAATCGCTGCTAATGCACAGATCGTTCATGGATCATTACTGAATATGGAGTATTAAACATAGTGTCCAATACACAGTTGTTTGACGCTTGTTTTATGTTTCTTTTCTGAGTATTCACGTTTTGTTTTTAAACATCAGATGCCCTCCACATTTGTAATCGTAATTTTTAAGGCTTTTCTTTGTAAAATTGATTAGGTTTCAATTTTTCTTTAAGAAAATTTAATTTTTGTTTTTCAACTCTCCAGCTTAGTTTAGTTGCATATTGTTAAGTTTTTGTATTGCTTTTTACGTTTAGTCATTTAATATTTTGCGTACGTTTCACTTTTCTGATAATTTTTTTTTCTTCAACTTTTATACATATACTCCTGTTTCTCTTAATAAGCAGCTTAGAAGGCAAAAGTGGGGTTTTATTCCAAAAAGCAAAAGATGAATCCAAGTTAATTGTGACAGAAAAAATACTGTAATTCTATTGAAGTCCGCGCACATGCATTAAATCGCCTTATATTATTCCATTGTGCTATTTACAGCGTCCCTAGACGCACTTGTTGTGATTCTGTTTGGGATTTACGCCTCTGCTTGAACTTGGAAGGTCTTCAACCCACTGAAGATCGTGTTTGCTTCCCCTTTCTTTCATGATTGACTTAGGTATTTTGGAAACCATAAAAGAGTAATAAAAATATTAATTTTAGCGTTTTATTTATAGAACAATCCGCAAGTTTAGCACTTTCTTTTTCTCTGGAAAATTTATCTCACCAAATTAATGGATTGGTGGTTATTTTAATATTGATATCTTTGTACTTACTTATAAAAAAATTATTTTTGTCTATGTAAAATGTTAAGTTTTTCTTCAATCTCTTCCCTTTATTTTTTATTTGGAATTCTCAATTCTTCCGGTAAATGCCATTTCTACACTATAGACAATCCACTAGTTAACCGAATTTCCTGTAATTGAGTAATTTCTAAGATGGTTGATGTAGCAATTACATAACTCTTACCTTCTCTTTTGGATACTAGATGGCTATGCCTGATAGGCTATCCCATAATGCATTGCAAGAATGAGATGTGATACTGTACTGTTAAGCTGCGCGCTTGAATGTCTTGTCTTTGTGTTTGTTCCGTGTGTGAATGTGGTTATTGAAGAAATGTTCCTGAAAACATGAGTCCTGTTGCTTCCTGCGCAGATCATAATAATCTACATTCCACCACATTGAAGTGATTCTTTTAGCAACTTTATAGAACACATATTCTTAAGCTTTATTTATCTGCTAAAATTCTGCTTAAGACCTTCACTTGCAGAGAACAGAATTATCTAACGATGTTTTTAAGTCATTTGTCTCACAAACAAAACTTATGAACTATTTATTTTTACCATTTAAATAATTATTAATTAAAAAAGGAGTTGTCAGAATCTCTACTACTTTTACTTCGAAGAAGGCAATATCTAAATCGCTTCAGCTTTCAGGGATCTAAACTCCAGGACACAGTGTATGCCCGATTCTCCTTTTAATCAGCCCAACTTCTTGAGTGAGTGCTCGCTTTGTTTTACTCGGAATTAGTGTTAATCATTTTAAAGAATGCGACAGTCATGGGTGATTTGCAGAGAAAATTTGATTAAGAGATAAGGAAGGGGCGGAAGTTAAAACTAATGGACTAGGCGCACTTGGTTGCTTTAAAGATTCCATTATCTCGTTTCGCTGGAAGTCGCCTTTTTTCTCCTCCCGCAGTTCATTGTAAATCCGCAAGAGGGTAGCTTTAAGAGGATTATTGGCGACCAGAAAATTGTCGCTTCCAGCAACGCTGAGTGATTAATGAAATTTACGTACGTCAGAAAATTTTGGTACTCGGACGATTATGAGAAGCGTTGGGAGGGGGGGGGTATCGCTTTTTTAAAAGTTGACGATTTGCACAATACAATTATCGTACAATTATTCAAGTTTAAAATAAATTTTTGCAGAAAAAAAAAAGCTTTTGAGATAAAAGTTTTATAGCTCGAACGATTTTGAGATATAAAAAAAGCCATCTATATTTTTTGAATATCGACGCATGCATAATATGATAATAGGTATCAAGAATATTTTGAAGGATATGATTCCTTGGATCAAATGACTGTGTAAAATTCAGATTTCATTATTTTTTAAAGTATATTAATAAATCGAAGCAAAATGAAATATTATTATTCACATCATTTAAATCCTTTCGAAAGTAAAACTAAAAACTGAGAAATTCTTGTTAAATAATTCTCGAGATATTGCGCAAATAAGAAAATAATTCTTATTCGTTGAAAAAATTTAAGGCTGAATAACTTAATGAATACTTAACTGCCGAAAGACTGTTTTCGAGTAAGTATATTTAAAAAAAATTAATTTCAGTAAAGAAGGTTTTTTAAAAATATTAATTGTAGTTTAATCAATATTTTTAATATCAATTGCAGTGTACCCATTTGTACTTTAATTTAATGTTGAAATTTTACGGGAGCTGACCAAAAATGAGAGTGATACAAGCACATTATGGCTTAAGACCTTTATAATAATAATATGAGTGAATTATATGACTATCGAAATTCGAGGCTTTAAAGGATTTTGACGAATGGGCTATTAAAAGAAGGCTATATAAAATATTTAATTGAAAATTTTAACAAGCATTAAGATTTGCGAATCGGATAGCTGCCAAAGGTAGCTAGTTGACAAAACAAACGTAGTTTAGATCCCCCCCCCTTCTCCTTCGTTGGCTCTGGTTACAAAATATAAGAGCGTGGTCTGATGAACAATAAAATTTTGCTTTATTTGCATTATGGAGAGAAAAATTGATTCCCTGATTCTATAATATTTATAAGAATGAATTAAAACCTAATAATTAAAAGGAAATAATTCAACTTCTTATTACTGTAATAAAAATTTGTAAGTAAAAGTGTAAAAAAATTTTGTTTGTGAAATTCAAGTTGGATTGTTTGAACTATTGTCACTTATAAATAAGTTTATCCAATCGAGTTTTTCTTTTCTTTTCTTTTTTTTTGCGAAATAATCATTTGTTGAATAAAAATTTCGTGAACGCATCAAATAATGATAATTGAGAAAGCGCAGTTAAGTTTTATTTACTGTTTTTCGATACGGATTTTATATTTACGATTAATAATTATAAGTGTTTATGGCATTTATACTCTTGGTGTTGTATTCTAAGCGAGATGGAAAGTAATTTTTAAGAACGACAGCCTGTTACTTGCGGTTTGTGGAATTCCAATTTGCATCATCATCCAGTCAAGGTCGAAATAAGAATGTGATGGTTGAGGCTAGCGCCATGTATAATTTTCTCTTTCAGTTTACTTCACGTTAATTGTCGCGTTAAATACTGGTGCAGGTTCACAGTTTCATAGGGAGTGACATCTCAGATTGGCTCCATGAGAAAGTTGCATCGGCCACTTATTGAAATAAGTATTCTGTCTTTGTTTATCCTGTTGTAGTTGGGCTTAGTTTAGTTATATTAACGTTCCGTTTTGAAGCAACACTAGGGCTATTTTGGGACGGACCTCGTCATTTTCAACTGTGGTCAGATGACACCTGAGCTGGTACCCACCTCTCCACACCAGTGCTAGGACGTTTGGCCTCGACGGATTTAACGTGCACCAGACCTCCCCTTGCACGAGGGTTCTTCGGTGGAATCGAGTCTCGAATATGCAACCCTCCAGTTCCGAAGCCGAGACCTTACCACCAGGCCACCGAGACCTCCATAGGATAGCAGAATGTTAATGTACAGACAGCAGGCGTATAGCGTACAAAATGTATAAATTGGCAGCGCATTGGGAGGGTTTTCATTCGTATTCGAATGAGTCATGTGAACAGATTTCAGGCGTAATTAAGGTTGCACGAAAGAAATTAACACATTTTGAATGCGGTATGGTAATTACCACCAGGCCATCGCGGCCTTATGCTCACTGTCAGATGTATGAAAGAGGCTGGCAGGAACTTATATAATTCCTTTCCACCGTTCATTTTATTTAGCAACTAGCTGGTTCCCGGAATATCATCTGTTTTTAGATTTGTTAAAAAATCGCTGGCAAATCATTATGATTTAGTATCACATAAAAGTATTAGTAGCTGTTATTACTTTCGACACCGTTTAGAACTTCTTTGCTGTTCAGAAAACAAGTACGAATTCCGAGGCATTTGGTAATTTTAATGGTTTCCTTTATCCTAGTTATAACAATCTAAGTCTTAATCGGGATAACTTGAAACTATTCTTCGTTATTTATTGCTTTCCTAAAGGGAATGTTTTACTAGCATTTGGAGCTGATACTAACTTCGTTAGCTGACCGCGACTGGAAATTGCCCGGTCCATTCCAAAAAAGTTATTTACCTGCGACTCTGTTAGCTTGGACATTTTAATGTATACGTACGAAAAACTATCAAATAATGACTAATAAAAGTTAAACCTTACATAAAAACGATGCACATAGAAGAATAAGCATATACGAAAAATATATAACAAATGGAATTTGATAACAAAAACACGCAGCTAACGTGAAAACAATTTATTTACATTGAATGCCCGAAGTAAAAGAAAACAGCAAATCAAGTCCGGTCGAATCCATTTTATTTATCGATGGAGATGGAGATAGCTACATCAATATTATGCATATCCTTTTTAAACTTTTACTTTAAATTTTGTTTGTCACAAGCACGCACGGACTTTCAACGCCAGTTGGTGTAACTTACATGTCTGACTTTTCTACTTCATTTGGAGTAACGCAATGCAGATTAGAATTTTTTCATTTCCTTTATTCCGTTTTCTTTTAATTTAAAAATACTGCAGAATGAATCCGAAAGATTGATTCATGAACAACATTTGATTTTAAATGCATCAAACTCTAAAAAAGTAAACGGAATCGGTAGAAATAATCGGCCGAAATTCTCCTAACCTAACATCAACTCTGTTGGGAAAAAACAAACTGGAGCCTTGCTCATCTTTGGCGGGATTTGACCTCAGCTTTTTGGCACGAAATTTAGTTTATAATGAATAAAAAATGAATCATTCAGTTAACCGGAATAAAATGTAGCCTCTGTTCTATTCCTGACTCTAATCTATCTTTGTGCTAAATTTCATCCCATTCCGTTCAACCGTTCTGGCGTGATGGAGTCACAAACATCCATCCAAACTTTCACATTTATATATTAATATAGATTAACGCACCGTTTGGAAAGGAAAAAGGGTTAGCACTCCTTACTTCCAAAGCAAACTTTTTGTTGTACATCGATTAATAAATTATGTATGTCGAAATCGCGTAAATATCTTTATAAATTTCTAGGAAGAAGAAAACTTTCATGTTTCTTCTGATTCTTTTAAAATTTCCGTTGCTCAAAACCAATCTGCAATGAATTTTATACATTATTTTTATAATGCTAATTGTGTTTGGCATCTTGACGGAATGACTAAAAAAATATTTGATGTTGCAGATAGTTGATTTATTTAGTCAGGTTATTTGTGAAACTTGTGCGATTAAAGTGGGTGTATGGTTTCTCAGAAAATTGTTCAAATTTTTAGAATTAGAATGACAAGTCGGGGTAAATTCCTTACATAAAGATATTAGTCATTATTTATCACTGAGTTAATGAATGCAGACAGTTTCATTACTATTGCATTGATCCTATTAAGATGTAATTTATTTATTTAATACTTACAGTTTGTTAGTTTTATCCGCATGAATTAATAAGATTCTCTTTAAAAAAAATTCAAAGTTAATTTTTTTAAATTTCATTTCATTAAAACCGACTTACTATTTTATAGAGGGAGTAAAAGATTTAACACATTGACTGCAACAAACGCGCCTATGCATTACAAATAATATGTAATTGTACAAACCATCTATGTTATTAGATAACACCTTCTCCACTACAGTTAAGAGATAGCAAAGAAGGGGTCTTCTCATTAGATGGATGGTCCTGATATCAGTCGTGTATGTTGACAGTGAACATGTTAAAGATAATTAAAAAAAGCATGTTTTTATTGAAAAATTTCCATATACCAAATTAATTACTCAATTTTATTTCATATGGAAGATTAAAAGCGAGAATTAGTAGTGTGTGCATAATGAGAGGCAGTGCTCATTCGAAACCCGCCCGTGTGCTGCGCTCCCCTGTTACATACCGATTCTGTTACAAGTGAAGTCTCACCTGGCCTTGACGTCGGGAACTCGTTGATCCAGTCCTCTCGTTCTTTTCTCTTTTGGCGATTTATTTCCCTTTGTTTTTATCGCAGCGCGATAATTAAACGACCTTCTTCCGACTGCTTCGCGCTCACAAACGAAAGAACAGCTTATCGATCTCCAGATGAAATCTGGGCTCGTGCTAATCATTTGTTATTGTATTGTTGCATTTCGTTTTATAACAAAGCAGCACTGCTGAGAGGGTCTATCAGAAACGAGCGCTTTCTCAGGTAGTTAAGGTCAGTCTTTTCCAAAGATTTGGAAGAACGCTGGGAAATAAATGCATTTGTGAAGAAATGGATACGGTTTACCACTGTTTAATTAAATGTATAGAGGTCTCAGAGTGAAGGAAAGACCCGATGAATGTCAATAATGATTTAAGTACAGTACTGATGGTACCGGGTCATCTCAAAACCCAGAAGGATAGGATGTCAAAGATTGACAGTTTCATTCCAACTAACTGTCTGAGAGTGTGCAGGTGGAGCGAAAGACGGCTATCGACTACCCCGAAAGGAATGTTATTTTGACTGTTCGGTTCATGTAAGGTTGGACAATACTTATTCTTCAGTCGACCACAACAAATCCTGTCCATACTGCTACGTTCAGGGGTGGTGGAGTGGTCGGCTGTATACAAGAAGAAGAGTTATGGTCAGTCTGGCCATTCAAGGTCACTTCGCACCACGCCAGCGGGATGGTATTCTACGCCTTTTCAGATTTTTCGTCTATCCATTTGGGCTGGCCATTCATATTTATTCGACGCAGCTTCTTTGGAAGAACATCCTACTATGGTATATATCACAAGCCACTCTTTAGGGTCAGCGGTGGCCTAGTGGTAAGGTCTTAGCTTCGGAACCGGAGGGTTGTAAGGTTCGAGACTCGATTCTACCGAAGAACCATCGTGTGAGGGGGGGAGGTCTGGTGCCCGTTAAATCCGTCGGGGCTAAATGTCCTCTTGCTGGTGTGGAGAGGGGGGGTGCCAGATCAGGTGTCTTCCTCGATATCTGACCGCGATTCAAAATAACGAGGTCCGTCCCAAAATAGCCCTAGTGTTGCTTCAAAATGGGACGTTAATATAACTAAACTAAATTACTAGCCACTCTGCTCTAAGGAACTCAGGTGTTTTCCCCTTTCCATCCGTTTTTCATGACCCCCCAATTCAAAAGGTGCAATGGTACTATTTTCATTCAGAGCATTTGGACCTGGAAGAAATCAATGCGGATTATATGTCCAACCTTCCAGTCAACGCCAAGCCAATTCTGACCGATTTCTTACACAGATTTTGGAGTGGTCGGTTTTAGAGATGACAATCGGCCTTGCATTGTCGTAGGTTTGAAGGTGGCCTTTAGATCACTGACATGAATAGTTTTCCCTAGAAAAATTATTGAAAATAGTTTTCGGTACTTGGTAGAATCCCGAAATTCTTTAATACGGGGAACTTGTTTCGTGTTAATCGAAATCTGGGTTTTTGATTTTATATCTACATAACTCTTTTAGTTTCATGGTAAGTTTGGAAAGCAAAAGTTAGTAATATCTGGTCTCCATTGTTTTCAAAACGAATGTTCAATTTATCATCCAATTCCATACATCACGAAATCGCTCTTATATGAATGACATGTTTTCCAAATTAATATGTTAGAATATTTGTTTCTGTATTTCAACGATTCAAATATTGGTTAATTAATATAATTGCACATTCAGCATATGTTTGAAACTAACTGCACACAATTTGTTAATTAGTCAACGCTCTTATAAACGTGAACATTCCCATTCATGCAGTCAAGTGTGAATTATTACGGTTTTGATTTGAACACATGTAATTATGTAGATAAACTCGGCAGTTGCTAATTTTCATCTTTTACGCAATATGGACTTGTCTTCCAGGGCATCAGATCAGGATTCGCTTGATTTCTTTCTTTATACTGTATGTCATAGAAAAACAGCAAGCTGACTAAAACTTAAACAAAGGTTTCATGCCATCTCCCCTCACCTTTTTTTAAACTTATTTATTATTATTTTGATGTTTCCAAATGTGGCTACATGCTAAAAACTGAAGAAAACTGAAGGTTCCACTTTCTAATGATCTGTTTGTCCGAGAATGTTGAGAGTTGTTTTATATGCGTTCATCTCTTGTTTAATTCCCGAAAACTATTTTAATATAACTTTAAAGTAAAATTTAGCTATTCATTAAAAAAAATTAAAGAAATTTAAATAGAAAAGTGTTAATTTGACTTTGTAGCCGTATGATTTTATTTATATTTGTAAATGAAGAATTTTTTTCTATATCTTATTGCACCTAGGTTCCTTTTCCAATTAAGTACGTGACATAGTGCTTTGTGTCACAGATGCTTTTTGATTTTTATATTCGTTTTGAGCAAAGCGCATTTTCTATATTCAACTTCAAATAAATTGCTCCCTTGTTGGACCGCGTCAGTTTTTTAGGTTTTGACAGTGATAGTGGTAGTCACTTTATAATGTGCGCTTGAACGTTAAAAGTAGACAAATACTCTATTACTATTTCCTGACATATTTTATTTTTGAGCGTTTTTTTAAGAATTTTTTAAAACTAATATATATATATAATATAAAATGATTCTCAGCATTTTCAGCTCAGCATTGTCTTACTGTGCCTAACATCAGACCGTGTAAGACGCTTACCAAATTTTAAATGCCTATAAAGGGATTTTCTTCGAAATGTCTGTTCTTTAAGGCAGTGTTCACTGATTTACACCTAATTTGTAAGAGTTTATGTTGAAAAGGAATATGCATTCTTGTTAAGTGTTATTTTAAAGATTTGGGGGAAAAAATGTGAAATGCTGTTGTTTTTGACTTCTAAATTAATGTTTAATTTTTTCAGTGTCGTAAAAAACGTTAGAGGGGTGGGGATAAGTTACTGTCAGCTTTGTAATAAAATATTTTTTTATTAGATTTTTTAAAAATTGAATCTAGTAATGGTTCGTTTATCCGAATTAGAAGGTAATAACTTTCTGCGTTTTTAGTTTTGTTTCATGATAAAATTGAAAAAGATCTCTCATTTACCCATGCAGTTTAGTTAAAAATTTTCCTAATCACCAAGCTGTATATTTTTATTTATTGCTCGGATACCTACTTATTGCTTTTAACCTGCATAATTCATGTTGGAACCGAATATCTAATTTTAGAAAATCCATTTTTTAAACGAATCCTTGATAAACTGTACATTTCAATTCGTGACTTCTCCGATTCGTTTTAATTGAATAGATGAGTTTTGTTTTAACAGTGGCTACCCGTTCCAGAGAAGAGCACTGCCATGAAAATCTTGATTAATAGAGCTCATTTTAAAACTTGGCGCGTTTGGCGCCATCCATGCCAGTCGGCCTCGGAAGAAAAAAAACTTCTCTGTTGCGTGTTTGGGACAACCCTGCCGCACCAACCGCTTCGTTGCTTTGGACATCCGATTTTTTGATTAGTTTGCTGCTGCAGTCAGAATAGGAGGAAACGCAGTACCTTTGCACGCATTGAACAAAAGCTTCGCCGCGATGTTTCGACACAGCCCATTGTTTAACACAGACGTGGGAAAGGGTGGTGTGACAGACCCGATACCCGGTCGGATTTCTCGAATTTGATGATGTGTTTTTGCTGAAATTCGCTTTACTCTCTCTCACCTTTGAGAAACTTTGGGATTTGTGTATGTAAACACCACGAAAAGGATACATTTTTTACCTGGATGTTTTGTGCTGTGAATTATTGTTAAAACATATTTGGATTTCTTCCAGTTCCGAGTGTTAAAAGTGGCAATGAGATATCGCTTTTGATTGGATTTCGGACCTTTTTTGTGCTGTTAAAAAGTGTTATTTTGTGCGGTCATGCTGTTGGAAGAAAGTGGCGCTTGTCTGGCATCTTCTCTGCCTGAAGAGAAGTTGGCCGTTGTACCTGCAGGACCCGTGAGAAGTTATTTCTACACCAGCCTCTTCTCATCTCGTGAGTATATCTTTTACATACTGCCGTTTGATGAGCAGGTCCCTGAATACTAATCGCGAGTTAATTCGCGATTGGCAGATTTTGTCGTAGTAGGCTTAATGCATTTTACATGCCAACATTCAAAACTGATCATCAATCATCTTTACCATTGGTAGCTGTAATACTGTTGTTTCTCGATTCTAAGGTTTAGTGAAATAATGAATAATCACTCATCACAATAAAACGATGAATAATTTACTTTATCACCCCCATTAATATTGGAATTTTTGTCATTTTATTTGAAGTCTATTTTTTCCCCTTCAAATTACTGTGACGATTTATAAGAACTGTAAGAGAAGTTTTTAAAATTAACTCTCTATTTTACATTAATTAATTCGACATTATATATTTTTTTTTTTGGAAAATGATATTTTTTACCCTGACTTCCTTTTCCAGTAATAAATTTCATCATATAAAACTTTGGATAGCAGGCATTTATGAAGTATTGATCGTTACTAGAATAAAATGGAAGTCAGTAGGAAGAAAAAGAAAGATGTGAGGGAGGATATCGTCCCTTCCTTCCTTTTACTTGGATGAAAGATTTAAAAAAATAAATAGATTGGGATTTAAATATTCATTCATTTTTAAATAACATTTTTTTTTCCCACGGATTACTGTTGTTTCTTTCTTTCACTTGAATTTAGATTCTGAATACGAATCATTTTTGTTTATTAATTTCACATTTTTATTTCAAATTGAAAAATAACTTACTGTAGCTTTATAAAACTCAGGAGAAATGACTTTTAATATCCAAGAATTACAAACACACACACACATGAAAAATATATGCAAAAACTGATTTTAAATTCTCCGAAGAGCTGGAGATTGTCTGTTTTTGAGGGGTCCCCCACCCCTCCTTCTAAAATGATTTCTAAGGTTTTGTTATTATTTTTGCATTAATAAAGGAATTTAAAAAAAAGGTCAATTTTTTCAATAAAATTTCTTTTAATTAAAATGATCATGTGCAAAATAATTTCGTCTTACCGAATTTCAACCATCATTCCTCTGGTATTTGACCTTGAAAACTGGAATATCGAAAGCTATTTTTTCTTTTCTGCTTTCTTTGTTTCTATTTTCTTCCATCATTTAAAGTCTTAGGTTGAGCGAAGTAAATTTTTAATGTATTTAGCTGCCAACTTTATCTAAATTATTTAAAAACCCTTTTAATATATTTCCTAAACTGTTCATTAAGTTCATTTTAACTTTTCACTCCTGGTTTCTTTTCTTCAGCGAACGAAGCACGATCATGAATTATCGTTGTTTCAAAATCATTTTGCTTTTCTTCTTTTGCTGTTTGAAACGTAGTGTTTGGTTATCCTAGTTTAAGTAACGGCATATGAAAATGTATCGGACAAAAAAAAAGTTCTGAGCTTTGTTTTTCAATTTTCAAATAGAATTATATCCGTGGCAACGAATTGCTTTGTTTCGCACGTTTAAGTATTTAGTAATTACTGTAACAACATCTTTATAGAATAAAATATCTGAGACATTCTTTTGTATACATAAGCAGAAAGGAAGTATTTTTTTAGATTATTTAGGTTGCACCGACGAACGTTTCTGTTATTGATTGCGATTGCTTTAGAAATAATAAATGGAAAATGCAATTGTTGTTTAGTGAGGCGAATTATTATATCAAATGTAATATTTTTATTGTCTAGGAGATATCATTTATTCATTTTATAAAGTTGTGTGTATCCAAATCTATCGAACCTTCTTCAACTATGTAATTTTTCACTCAAATAGTTATAATGATGATACAATGCATTTTGAATCAAAAATTTAATGTTTTATTTTGGATATTGTTTTTCGCTCATAATTGAGGTGAGAGGAATAAAAGAGATAGAAATTCAGGGGATGTTCGAAGAAAGTAAATAATTTTTGTTGAATGAAATTTAATTTGTAGCTTTGACTAATATACTAAATTTTGGGATTTTTTTTTTTAAATTATGCTTTTTTTAAATTTTTTTTCGCGTTTTTTCTCTAATTCCGTTATTTTTTCAAATTATTTTAAAGTCGTTATTCAGACATTTTCTCCCATTTAATCTACAATTATCATTTTCATCATTTTCTTAACACGTTGACTGCCAACTCCGAGACAACTCGTAGATTGAGTTCTTTTCTAGGACCAAACCATCTGTGTTATTAGACGACACCTTCTCTACTGCAGTCAAAAGACAGCAAAGAAGGGCTCATCTTATTAGATGGATGCTCCTGATATCAGGCGAGGGTAGTGGCAGTGAACGCGTTAATCTACTATTATCAAAGTGTCTTTTTCTTCATCTACAATCATCAAAGTATATTTTTCATTGTTTTCTTGATTTTTTTCGTTAATTATTTGTTTTCTTGATCGTTTTCGTTTATTCGTATTTTGATAATTGTGTTACTAATTTGCAGCCAAAAATTGCATATACGGTATGGAGGTAGATTTTTTCCCTTCTTCTTTGCTTTGGTAAGGATCCGATTAAGATGAATAAAAATGATTTTTATATAATTTAATTTCCTAATGACATCGTCTGTAGGAAACTGTTTTATTTTATTGCCAATTAAAAAAAATCTTTCTTTTATTGTTTCGTTTTTTATCAGTTTACCTATTGTTTTCGAAATCAACTGCTTGACCACTTTATTTGTGTTCATTTGTTTCCATGTAATTGGAACAAAAGTTCATATTACTAAAATATGATCTAACTAACATCTAATCGAATTTGCCATCTTATGCATCATCTGATGTATGCCGTGTATCAAAATTACTTATCGAAATGAATTTCTACCGAATTAATCTCTTTATATATCTAAATGATCGGTTTATCAGGCGACCTGATCCTTTCCTGACACCTGATCTGATGTGTCATTTTTTTCCACCTGACTTCCCTGGTCGCGTGCGGCCGCCTGGAGCTGTGGGTCACCTGTTGTAGATAAATGGCCACGCCTGCGCCCAGGATCACGAGACCATTCAAATTTAGTGTCGCTATTCCAGGAAGAAATCTGTTATTCACTCTAACACGGGGGATGGACACGACATCGAAATAAAAGATGCGTGCTTATCTCTCTCTCTCACACACACAGTGCATAGCTGTTGGCCTATTGCTGTCAGCTAATTTAAAATATCTAAGTTAAATTCATTGGACATTTTTCACAGTTGCTGTTATGTATGATTAAGCAGTAACCAATGATTTCAAGCTTTTTGATTTAATTTAATTAAAACAACTTAAGCCCTATTTTGAACCAAAGTTCGCAACATTTTTGTGTTGTTCATGAGAATTTTGAATGTGACTGGAAGGATATTTTATCCGTTGTCAAAAATTTGGGGTAATTCCTTTAACTTGCTACTGACGCAAAGAAATAAAATAGGTATAAAATGCGATTTTTTGATAACTTTTTTAATTCGAGTATTTCTTTATCAGTTTGTTCACCCGTACGATGCGCGTTTTTTAAAATTATTTCAGTGAGTTTGAATTTCATTATATTATAAATTTTGGCGAATCTGTCTTACATTTTAAAAAGTATTAAACAGAAATAAAATGAATATCATTAAAAATATAATTTTTTGAGTTTTAAGATAGAGCAGAAACCATTTTTGTGAGCTAATCGTTTCATCAATAGATATTTTTCTCAATTTACATAGGTATTATTCATCTCCCAACGTGATAAGACTATTTCCGTGCTCGCTTAAATTTTTTAAAACTTTTTCTTTCCTTCGAGTAAATAAATGTTTTTGGTAAGCTATGGCCAGAGCGTTTATAATAATATTTTGAAATTTTAATTATAGGCGAAGCATTTAATTAAATGCAGCTGGACGAATGTTTAATGCAGCAGTTTGAAACGTTCGGATAGTTTATTTGGTTGCTGCCATTCGACATTATGTAATAATTGCGATTTCTGTGCCGTTTAATCTAGCATTTTCTCTACGTAGAAATCAAAATAAAGATAAAGTACTTTTTCTTTATTTGTGTTAAATTTGCTCTAGATCTTTTCAACTCTCTTTTAATTAGTCTATGAAATTAGACTTTGATCAAAATTCAGTTTATTAAGTAAAAGTATTGATATTTTTTTCTAAGATAATCAAATTTGTACAGTAGACCTTTTCTTGTTTAGGTACATAAATATTAATATATTTCTCTTTTTACTAAATCAATAATATATCTATTTTTTAAAATGAATGGGCAAGCTATAAAAACATGTTTCGTTTTATTTAAGCGTATTTTTTTTTTTTTTTAATGAGGCCAGACTTATGTTATTCCGGTTATCTGAAAATCATTCGTAAAACTAACAAACCTTCGATTATAATCATCGGATAGCACGCAAAATCCTATCTTACGACTTTTACAAAATTTTGTTTGCGAGATGAACTTTCAAAATTATATTATGCAATGGCCTTATAGGATGCAAATAGTCACTTGACATTCATCGAGGCCGACGTATTGGCATAGGGGTAGGGTTCTTCCCTGTGATCTGGGCTTCCCGTTGTTATGGGTGAGGTTGTTATTCTGTGTTCTATCTGTGAGTAGTGGGGATGTGCCTCCTTGTAAAAAGGGGTTATGCACGGGAATGTGAAGCATGAAGTAGTTTTGTCGTATTCTTGGCCTTAGTCGGCGCTGCTGAAAAACAAGGGACGCTCCTTTCGGCTTAAATCGCTGACTATCGATCGGCGGGCTTGCATAGCGCCATTGGTAACAACAACAACATTCTTGGAAACCAGTGGTGATTTTCTTCATGACCGGGATTGTTTTGTTGATATCTCCTTTATACATTTGGGTATTAGGCAGCGGTGGCCTGACGGTATGGTCTCGGCTTCGGAACCGAAGGGTTTTAGGTCCGAGACTCGATTCCACCGAAGAACCGTCGTATAAGGGGGTCTCTTGCATGTTCAATCTGTCAGGCCAAACGTCCTCCTGCTAGTGTGGTGTAGAGAGGGGGTGCCAGCTCAGGTGTCATCTGACCATAGTTCAAAATAATGAGGTCCGTCCCAAAATAACCTTAGTGTTGCTTTACAACGGGACGTTAACTAAACTAAACTACATTTGGATATTCGGATACTGTTCTTTTTATATAGTCGACTTTTTGTCATATTCTGCTCTTTGATACTTGTATCCTACTGAATTTTATGTGTGTAATTATCAAACCCGTTGCTTCTGTGTATTTACATTCAGTGGTTAAAAACATGAGGCAAACAATCCTTGACCATCTTCAATGCGCTGTAGACAGATCCATCGGCCTTTTTCGTTTGATGCACGCCGAATGAATAAGAAAACCCTTCTTTCATGCCCGGGGGCAGGCTTAATGGCCGGAAATACTTGTGACGGGTGGAAATGGATTGAATAATCAAACAGATAGGGATAATTGTGCTTGCCATTACTTTTGTGTCGCTGATTCACGACATCTGATGCTTAATGAGCACAAGTATGTGTAAATATATATTTTTTTTCTATAATGATTGCGTCTACCTTTAATTTTCGGAATTGATGCAGGTGGGCATTGTTATAGTAATTCATTTCATATCATTTCTTTTGCTTGTGTCTTACTTTGGTTGGGACTGTATTTGATTTTATATTTCGAGTGATACGTTTTCTGATTTCAGAGGGCCAACTATTTTAATGTTTTTGGGATGATTACTCTGAGAAATATGATTAAATACTTTAATTTAGAGGTTGCTTAAGGTTTTAACAATTATTTATTGCTCATAAAAACAAACCATTCTTTTTTTTTTCATTATTAACATTTATTAACAACATTTGATTTTAAATACATCAAACACAAATAAGAAAAATAGAATCGTTTGAAATAATCGGTAGAAATTCTGCTAACTCTAACTGGATTACTGTTTGAAAATAAACCCGGAGCTTTGCCGCCCATCATTGGTGGGATTTGGCCTCAGCTTTTTGGCGCGAAAGTTAGTTGTTAATTAATAACAATGGACCGGAATAAAGCAGCCTATATTCTATTCCTAACTATTATCTATCTTTGTGCTAAATTTCGTCCCATTCCGTTCAGCCGTTCTGGCGTGATTCAGTAACAAACATCCATCCAATCTTCCACACTTATAATATTAGTATAGATTATATATTAGTTATAATAATAATGAATTAAAATAATAATACATTTAATAATATCTGTTATAATATTGGAAGCGCTAGTGTTGAAACCTTAATATGTTAATATCTGATTCGTAATCTTTTGACAATTTTCAAATTTCACCGATCGGATTGTTTTTCGCTCGTTTCTGTTGATCGAACGAGTTACGTATCGACATCCACTTCACCTTGTTGGAAGGTCAGTCTTCCTACTGAGAGCAGCCTTATCTGCATAATCTTCACAAACACCTGCCGGCTGATGAGTTGAGTGACTTATTTCTTCACCTGATCACTCACAGCTTGCTTCGGTCGGGAACAAAGCCAGGGGAAAGAAAGAGACCAGCGATAAAACACACCGTTTTTTCTCTGGAGATGTTTATCTCCTGTTAAAGATCATTGATCCCGAGCACCCAACTGTCCTGCTTCGGAGCTATTTTCAGGAGCCCGCTTGAGGGTCCATCTTTTTTTTTCTTTCTAATTGGCTTCTCCGATGCCCGCTGCTATAAGATGCACCGAAGAATCAGCATTGGGTTAAAAATACGTTTCCGTTTTGGTCTCTTATTAATACGACCGTTTTGCTTATGTGATATATGTCTTCAGTGCCTTCGTATTTATTTTTATATAAAATAAAGTTATCGACTGTAGCAGGAAGCCCTCGGCGATCATCTTTTTCTCCCAGATTATTGAATTTTTTTGGCTGTTAAATTATAAATAGGATATGTAATTTTGTCTTGTACGGTTGTAAAACGTGAAAGCAATTTTAATCAGTTTGCTACAAATTAGTATTATATAGAGTTTAATATAAAAGCGAGAATAAAATTATTTAAGGAATTTAATAATGAATTTACACTCTCTCTCTCTCTCTATATATATATATATATATATAAACAAAATAAGTAGGAATACATCATAATCAAAATTATAGCAAATAGAAAAAGAGTCCGGCCTGAAGACTTTTTTCAAGGGTCACCCTTAGGCAAGGATTGAAAATAAGGAATTTTTTCTCTGTGAGGAAATTGGAAAGTGTCCAATAGTATTGATCCAACAGTATAAGAATATATATAACACACATACACGCGCGCACACGCACGCAGACACACAGTGATTTGGGGAGGAAAAGGGCAACTTACGTAAAAATTGAAAAATATTCATAATTACGCCAAGTGACCCTTCGTACGTGTTTTCATTGATGCTGAATGCACTTACCTATGAAACAGACATAGTCGCGTTTGAGAGCATCTTTTAAATCCTTTGATGTAGGAATATGAGAACTAGGGAAGAACGTGAGCGCATGGCAACACAGTAATAAAAGCCAGTTTCATGTCCGCGTAACATGCTCTTAAACGAAACCAAGATAAACCAGTTGCCTTGATGTATCGATAATGTGATGAGGATGATAACACTTCATTTAACAATCGTTGTCGCTATAAGAGCACTGTCAAATTTTCAATAGATAAAAAATGTTCTTTCTGAGGATCTTACTTTATAAATATTCCATCTTGATTTGATGGTATTCCCATTGCGAATATCTTCTGTGTATTTCGAATTTGGAATTTTCTGATGACATTCTAGATTTTTCTTATTCCGGTTACGACTTCAAGATTATGGATTATTTTAAGAGTATCATTTTTCACCGTCGCTCTTTCTTAAACGCGCCAAGGTGAAATCTCTGTTTATCTATTCTCCAAACTTCATAAAAGACTAGTAGGAGGTCAGACACTTCCTGGCACCTACGTATTGTTTACCTCCTACTCTTCGACATTTACTATCTGTTCTTCAACTGTATTTTTATTTGGGCACTGTTTGTGGAATCCAGCCTGTTCTTCTTTTGAATTTGTTTTTTTATTTGTTGCAACATTAACAAAGGCGAAATGGCATCCTCTGTTCGTTTCCGTAGAGCTCTTAAACAAAATTTAATAGATAAGTTTAATAAAGGTAGCTTTGAAAACAAAATCTTGCTTTTAAAGTAATTAATTTCAATTATTATCATTATTTTACTTTATTTTTTTATAACTTGTGTGGAATCTCAGCTTTTTCTTAAATTCACAACCAAATAGAACCTCTCCTATGGAATCAGAAGTTAATTTATAAATTAATTTATTAAATTCTGAAATTAACAAAAGTTTTAAATTCTATAATTATTAAATTAGTGTATTGTTATCCATAAAGCATAACATTCTAGCATGCCAGGAAATGAATATATATATATATATATATATATATATAATATGCTCTTTTTTCTAAGAATAATAAAAAAAAATATGCACACGCACACACATTCCACTGTCTTGATTTAGAGGAAAAGGTTGATCTGTATTATTTTAAATGTTTTGTGTTTTTCTAAAAAAATTCCATTATTTTGTTTGTGGGTCCAGAGCAACGTGGAAAAATTTTGTAAAAAGAAAGGAGGGAAAATACTTGTTTCATTATTAATTTTATACTTATCATTATTAATTTTATACTTTTTCTCGGGAGTCTTGATTCAATTATTGTTGTAATGTTCTCCTATGAAGGAAAAATTCATTGTATCATCTGTCCCTATGATTGAAAATGAAGTGATTGATTACCACTTCTAATAGATCTAATATTTTCAAATCCCGGATTTAATTATTATTTTATCCTGGTATTTAATTTGTTCTAGAGTAATCTAACGAATTGTGCATCGAGTTATTACCTTGTTTTCTTTCTACATCTACCTTTTTTAGAAACACTCTTTTGAATTCGAATATTCGCAGTATTCATTATTTCTCTTAAATCATCCGATTGATTTATCAAGACCTTTTTTAGAAAAGCGTTATCAAAGAGTTATTGTATAAAATACATTAATCCTGTTCTTTGTTAATCAGTGAAATTAAATTTTTAGTTAATTTATGCATTCTTATCATAGATTTTGTGATCAGTGAATATTCATTTACAAAGATAAATTTCAGTTTTCTATTTAATATATATTTTCAAATTCTATGTATGGAAATATTTTCTGTGAGGATTTGCTTTCTTTATTTTGTGAGTTATTTAAAAATGAAGTAATCAAAATTTTATTGAATAATATATGTTCAGAAATGAGTTTTATAAAAGTGATACTCAGTTGTCGTGTTTTTGACCTTTTCTGAATATTGTTTTGGATATTCAGAAAATACCTTTTGAAATAACAATCTGATTTAATTAAACATGAAGACAATTTTGATCTTTCTAAAATAATATGAAATGATAAAATTTAAAAATATAATGTATAAGCTGTTATAAATATCATCTTTGATACTTTTATGATTAAATTATAATTATTGATTTTATCGTTTGCCATTTCAAAAAATCTATGTTTTTAAACCTACATTTTAGTTGCCATTTTCTCTAATATTCAGTGTAGTTTCAAATAGTAAAAGAGTTAAATGAATATTTTTTTTGAAATTAATAATTAGTGTAAAATACAGGATCACATGGGGTGTAATATTTAAATATTCCTGCTAAATTTTCTTTGAAATGAAAATTATTCGACTTTCTTAAAATGAAAGGGAGATGGGTTCAATTCCGGCATTTGAATGTTGATTGAATCAATTTCTTCAGTTAATCAATTAACTTCCAGCGAATGTCAGATTTTTAGAAATAAGTAATATAATTGATTCATTAGTAATGCATTTCTAATGCAGGAAAATAAATAAATAAAAATAAAGTGTTAAATTTTTCTCTGTATCAGACTTTCGAAAATAGAATATTTGTTATATTTTAAAAGACAAAAATAAATTAATAAATAAAAATAAATTTAATCAGCCCCCACATTTATAAACATCTTCCTTTCAAAAAAGATAAGAGTAAGAATCGTCAATTATTTTTACATGAAATAGTAATACCAAAACCACTCCATATCCCCCAATTAGTCAAGTTGCACTTGTTTTATATATAGATTACCATTGTATTATCTTTTTTTTTCTCTCTGTCTTTTTTTATTACAAAGATAATATGTAATAAATATTTTTATTGCAAATTTTTATGTTATTATACTGGCTTTGGACAAATGGCCCAAGACAAAAGGGTCATTGATTTATCACACCTTCATTTTCTTATGATGCATTTCTAATATCTTTTCGCTTCGTTTTCCTCCCAAAGCTATTTGAGTTTCATTAAATTGAATACAAGTGCCACCATTTCATCTGTCTAACAACATTCCACACAGCGAACCATATTACCCCTTGGCCTAGTTACGAACCGTTGAAGGGGGGGGGGACCAGAAATTCACGAATGTTTTCTATTTCTTCTCCCGGTCATGAGAGTAAAAGAAAAATTATCAGGGTGCCGCGTGAATCACCATCAAATTTAGTCAAATGACCGTTTTCACAACGCGGTCACGAATTCCTCTCAACTGATACCATATTTTCTCTTCTTCGTGGTATTATTCATTGACTGGGATTCAGTATCAGTCCGTGTGGAGTAGATTCCAAATTTGGGAGAGGCTGTGATTCATTAGAGGGTGGAGGAAGACAAGACTAATAAATACTGTTGATTCTATTCGTTTTCATTATAAAAGATGTATAAATTTCCTTTCGTAATGTTTGTGAAGCCCTTTGTTGTTTGTAGCGTGGTAAAAAAGCCGTCTTAAAATGCATAATTATTTCAAAGTATTCTGTTTCTCAAATAATCCCTTTTTTGCCAGCTTTTGTTGATTGCTTGAAAATAGTTTGCTGTCTTATTTTTAAAGCTAAGGGATTTTTCTTCTTATTCTCCACCCCCTTTCATTTTTCCTTTTCCCGAAATCTGAAATGAAAGAATTGAAAAAAAAAAAAAAAAAATCATTCACAAAATACTATTTACAGCGTTTAATTGCTGATTAGTTTAAAGATCTGTTTCCATAGCCTATCTGATCAATTTCTGAAATATCTTGCCGAAAGTGTGAGTTCCCCTCCGTTCAAAACCTGTGACAAACAATTTAACTTGGCCAGCCTTCGGTGCATTTAATGCTTTTAGACGTTTGCGTGTTGTAGCGCCTTTCCTTGAATCGAACTGTAAACTCCTACGGTTAGAGGCTTGGCATAATTTAAACCATACTTCAGTGAGGGGCGGTTATACTTTTGTGCGAGAAATGTTTCATTTGATGCTGGGAAAAAAAAAGAGAAAGAAAGAAACTAATAATAATTCAATTAATTTTTTAGAAAATTATTAGGTTGTTCGGAAAGTAATTTCGTTTTTTCCCGACAGAGGATT
>JAPMOQ010037680.1:879661-904317 GCA_026543055.1 Argiope trifasciata | reverse complement strand
ACGAAATGACTTTCCGAACAACCCAATAAATAAGCCGGCATTTTTTTTAAAGATACAGATTGTGTTAAACGCCTTTTATGTTAAAATGATAAATTTTAAAATCACTACAAACTTCATTTATTATATCTGCATTTTTCCAACTCCCTTTTGGGACCACAAAGTGGATGTACGAAGTACTCCGATTTTATTTCCATTTGAGAGAAAAAGGGCACTCGAAGATGTTTTTCAAGAGAAGGGGAATATTTTCTAAAGGCCATGGTGATTATTCTCATATCACTTACTATCAAACTTGGCTTCAAGAAACAATTCGTTTAAACGCCAAGTCAAGATGGTGATTATTATTATTTTGTCTGTGAATTTTTTTTTAAATTACTGCAAAGGCAGTATTGTATTTCACGTCAGTAATTCTCAATTACTGTTTTTAATTCATTGATTAATTATAAATTGTATTTTATTGTTGTTGATATGAAATTTATTAATGTAAAAAAAAAAATTACCTTTTTTAAAAGATTTATTTAAAAAAATTATCTTTTCCTTTTTATGTAATTGCGTTATCCATATATGAGATATAAACATTTCTCAGTTAATGATGAATAGTTTGATAACTATTTATTTACAGAAATTTCTGCTTACAGCTTCAAAATGGGACATTAATATTAAAGCGAAGCACATGATGCACGAATTCTGCGCAAAGAATATGGATTTTGGCCATTTTTATTCGTATTTATAGTGCACGAACCCCAAAACCTTTAATATCGCCAGCTTATTCGTATCCATTACTTAGATAGAGTTTGATCGAAAACCTTTTTAAGTACAAAATTGGTACATTTACGTGCCCAGAGCGTACAATGAGGTTCAAGAACGATCGGCACTCCTCTGTCCTGGATGTCACGCAGCCCACTTTTGTCGTTTGTCACGGAACGGTCCAGCCCTTAGATCGAATTGCACGTCAATCGATTACAGAATGAGAGTAATTAGCGAACGCCACCGTTGTTTTGTGCGTGACTTGAATGCTTCGTGTTTCTAGGCACATTAAAAAAATAATAGGAATTTGTTCTCTTTCTTTAAGAACTTAATTAAGTTGGTGATATGATGGTAACGTTTCGAAGATGATTTTGAGCATTTTTAATTAGGATTCCTAAGTAAATCCCGCTTTGATATTGTGTGGGAATTTTGTATGTTGAATGAAGACACGTGCTTATCACTATTATTAGCATCGAATTGTCTTAGTAAATTAGAATACCTCTCTATTTATAACGCTAACATGGTTCATAAATCTTTCTTATTACTTATCATCGAATGGCAACGATCAACTGTAAACAAATCGTCTTACAAATTTTGTCGACTGTTTCATTGAATGTGTTTACAGCAGCTGTCATTTTGTCTCCATTTTGCTTAGCTACATAATGGTACTATAGACTATTATTAGAAATGTTCGGAAGAGAACTTGTCCAAAAGCAATTAGTTTGTAATAGTTATGTGTACTTTTGATCTTGAAAGCTCAAGTTCACTGGAAGACAGCAAAATGTCCACTATGGTGATTGAGAGATCTGTCAGGACTGTCTAGATTTCCGATTTCCACGAGCAGTTTGATGATTCTTGCTCGCTAAACTTTCTATTAAAATGACAAATTCACGTTCCTGGTCATTATTTAGTTGAAAATATAAGCCTAGGTAACAATTTTAATACACTGTTTTCTCTAAAAAGGAAATATTGCCATTATTACTGTTTTGCTCATAAAACATTCTAGGCTAAACTTGATTTGACTTCAAATTGAATTTATGATTTAGGAATGTCAGTTTCACTTTTTTATGCTAACCTACTCTATTGCTGTCATTTGTCTGGTGTGACGTCTCTATTTAAGCGATCATTACAATTAAATTTGAAGCATGTGTTACAGTTATCAACACTTTGTTGACTGGGAATTTTACACAGAAACTACGTCATGTCACCGACTATTATTTTGTTATTAAATATGGGAGCAAAACGTTGTAAATACGTTGTAAAACTTCAATAAATTTTATTTATACTGTCATCACTTCCCGAATCACTACAACTTATTTCAAAATCACTAGGACAATCAGCTAAAGTATCTGCGTGGAATTCAATAAAAAGTTCTTCGCCGAGCGTTGAATTTTTGAAATTATATTAAAAATGTGGTAAAAACCTAAATACCATGAAAAGTAATTAACGACTAAACACGATACGCTTTTTTTGCAATATTCTATATCGCCCTGGGTGTCATAAATTGAAATAGATAATGCAAGACTGCAATGACGAGTTAACTCGTCACCGGTCAGCAACGTTTCCGTATGAAAAGACGAGTTTACTCGTCACCGGTCAGCAACGTTTCCGTATGAAAAGACGAGTTTACTTGTCACCGGTCAGCAACATTTCCTTATGAAAAGACGAGTTAACTCGTCACCGGTCAGCAACGTTTGGGTATGAAAAGCCCAGTTAACTCATCATCGGTCGGCAACGTTTGGGTATAAAGAGACGCATTAACTCGTCACCGGTCAGCAATGTTTGGGTATGAAAAGCCCAGCTAACTCGTCACCGGTCAGCAAAGTGTTAATCTGTATATAGAAGGCTTGATCTGCCTGATATGTAAAGCTTGTTTGTTTGAAGGCAGTCGATCATAGAACTATATAAGCAGCCACATGCACCAAAACTTGTCTTTTTCCACCGAATGTCGATAACTTGCTTTAAAGACTGAAAAGCAAATCATAACATGTTAATTGTGACAGCTCAAGTAACACAGAGCATTATCCAACAATTCATGTAGTGTTTAGCTATTATTAAGAAATCGGGAAAAAGGAGTATATGTACCTTCTTTTCTTTGAAGAATTTATTAAAATTCGTCGCTGGTTCATTAAATTTATGCCACATTTTCATTTACCTAAGAAAGGATTTTCTTCATTTTGTTTTGAACTGTTATGATATTAAGAAAATAAGTTAAGATTTTATAGCAGGATTCTTAATTTACCGATAGGTATCACTATTGATAAATAGAATTAATTTTGATAGTAGACAAAACAATAAACATTAAAAGCCCTCGCAACTTTTTGTCGTAATCTTTATTATTCATATATAATGCAATATGCTTAGTGACATCTCTGGGCTACTATTTCCTGAAAATTTAGCAAGTGAAAACCGGGATCTGTGTTTTGTTTATTTCATTGTGTTAGATAATGTTTCACTTCTAGAAAGAAATAAACTTTTAAGTATTTCATATTGCCGGAAGTTTCATGAATGAATTTAAAAAAGACTATCAATTTTGTCCCCCCCCTGAAAAACAAAACAAAACAAAAAACAAAAACGGATGAATGCAAGAATATGCTCACAATTTAAGAATATAAGAATAATATCCCCAAAAATGTATCTACAAAATGGTAATTACAGCCATGCAGCAATCAGAGATTTACATCATTTTACAATTAAAAAAAAATCTTTTCAATGATACAAATCTTTTTCTTTCTTTTCTATTTGATCTATTTTTAAGAAGTATATTTTTTATTTTTCAACAAGAATTGCAGCTCCTACTTTATTATCATCTTTCGAACTATTTATAAAATTTTTTATTTTATTTCTGTTCCATTCACATTTGGAACTTTAATTTGAAAACCATGAAAAAATATTCTGCAGGGTGTTATTCGAATTTATCAAAATACATCTCATCTGCTGAATTTTAACTTTATTACTAGTAATTCTTATTTAAAATTTTAGTGAATATTTCCGTTGCTCTGAGATCCATTGGCAAAATTCCCCTCATCACTTGAAGGGCCTCTGTAGAAATGGTTCTATATGTCCCAGACATAATGATGAGAGGGCGCCGCATTTAATGCTTTTCTGATTTTCTTGAGATTTAACCTACGTCTCCATGCTCTGTACCCGAAAACAAGAAATGGCTCAATGGCCCCAGTGTCAATTCTTCTTAGATTGTATCTCCCTTTTCTGTAAAATTTATCCGCAACTTTCATTAATTTATATGTTGATAGACCCACTTTTTTTTTTGCCTTACTAAAATGCAACGTAAATGTTAATTTACTGTTCCATGTAACTTAGGCGAACCAGCTGGTTAAAATAAATACACCGTTGAGACTTAAACCTGACTTTAGCTTGAAATAATTGTCGTATCAAAATTAAAAAAAAACGAAACAGATTTATTCCGTCCATAATAAATATCATCATTTGCTACAATGTATCATTATCCACTCTCTGCTCCTACTTTTATGATTTATTTATTTTTTAATGTGATCTAAAACTTTCATTCACAACTGTAATTAAATAATATAACCTTGAAATGCTTTTATGAAATATTTATGATTTTTATTTATGGGTTATAAAATTTTCTTTTTTTAAAAAAGAGAGCCTCTGCATTAGATAATGAGACTGCATGGGAAATTAAATGGTACACTACGTCTTTAAAACTAGGTCTGCATTTTTAATTATTATGAAATATTATGCATCAAATACTTATCAGAAATGTGGTGTATGACTTACATGACTAAATTACGTGGCAGTTTTTGACATAACCAAATATTGTTTTACACTGTGTTGTGACATCTTTATTTTCATACGAAATAACGTTTTAAATTTTAACAATTAAATGGCATTTGACACAAATCATGTAAGCATATAGTTGATTGTAAGACTTTGGATGTAATAGATTGTATGATAGATGTATCATGTAATTGATTGATTGTGTATAATAGCATCAATAAATCTTTAACGCTGCTTTGCCATCCAAAAGTTTATTAGATGCTCAATATACTTTACTTATTGAATCGCAGTTTAAATTCCGTCAAAACTTATCCATTTTTTTTACTAGCAACTAGAAATAGTAATTGCTGTTTCGGTAAAGATATCTGCCTGTATTGTTTGAATAAGAAATTATATATTTCCTAATGTCTACATGACGCCGTCGATGGAGTGATAAAAGTTTAGAAATTTCTAATCCAAATGAGCTCCAATGACAAAATTTACACTATAACTTGCTATCTATTTTGTTAATGACCAAAACTGATAGTTTTAACTACAACCCCCCCACCCCCTCAAGTCAGCGCGCATATGAGAAGAACATCTACCTTGTTCTTTTATTTTCTTTGTCTTTTTATCTTTATTTGTCTATTATCTTTATTTTATTTGTTTGATTATTATCTTTATTTATTTTATTTGTCAAGGAGTGGTAGCCTACTCCTTGTTAACAGTTGACAATCGGATGCCGAAAAGTTTATAAGCAAACATTATGTGTGGTATTCTGGAAATGAAGTCAATGTAGACCAGTTATACTTTTTGTAGACCCATATTTTCTTATCAGATGAACGCTGTTGACATTTTTAATTCAGTCTAGACAGTGTTGGGAAATAAGTGCGGGGAACGGAGATAGTTTTAAAACTTTTTCTGGTAGTTCTCCAACATTTCAGTTTAAATTTCATTGTATAATATTCGGAAAAAATTTGAGGAAATATGTGTCTTTGTTCTCCGTGGCAAGCAGTGTTTTAAAAATCCTGCAGACCACCTTTGTTTGAGGAGATCCATTTACTGCTGTCTTCTGGTAAAATCATGGAATATTTGTTTTTTTATAACTAATCTAGAATTCGAAACATGATATTATTGAAGTTTTGTAAATGGAGAGATTGTCGAATTCGACACCCGATTTAACATTTTAAAAAACAAACAATGAGGGGGGGAACCACACTTAGTAATTTTTTTGTAATCTATTTATGATTAAAACAATGCAACTAATTTCTTATGAAGTAGATACTAAAATTTTGTGGCATGTGGAATAGAACTCTGGAACTTTGGGTCGGAAGCCTTGTAGCATAGCCACTAGACAAAAGCAATTGCTCATGTTCCGTAGATTATATATGGCTTATGAATTTACTACTGCAATTTTATTGGCTGCGTGTCTATGCAGTCAAATTTTACCTGGGAACTCTAATGTTTTTGTATAATTAATTTTTTTTTCTTCTGTTATGTAAGTTCACGAAATAATATTAATAAGTGCGAACATACGATTAAAAAAAGGATAAGAAAGCGAGGAAAAACACCCAACTTCCACTGTACATTGCTTTAATATTTACCGATTATAATTATTTAAACAAAATAGAATTTTAGTAAATAAAAAAGATTTTATAAAACTTAGAAGTTCTGAACTTAGTAATCATTTCGAGAATCTTTAATACTTATTATAATGAATTAAAACTTATAATAATGAGTTGTAAAAAAAGAGTACATTGTAAAATATAACTATCAAGGAAAAAGAAAAACGTGTCTTTTAGCATACATAAATATGTATAAAAATATATTTTTTCATAAACTTTTTGATTAGTTCATTTCATATTGTCCCTCACTATATCAATACAAACCGCTCGTGTTTTCTTTTAAGTCGTTAGAAGGTTACACCAGGTTAAGTCGTTACACCAGGCATCTTCATTTATCAGGCGTGCTCTTTTCTCACTTTCTAAATCTGCTTTGACGCCATTTTTCATTCCACGTTATTTTTCAATTATTAAAGAATCAGAACATAAACTATTTGAGCAGCCAGAGAGATCTCTCTGATAACCAAGTTGAATGACAAGTCTCGCCTTACTATCACTGAATGACGCTGGTTTTTAATTTCTTGAGTTTGTGGGTGTGCGTTCTTTTCGAATCTTATTTTGTTTGAACTTCTTTCCTTCCAGTCTTTGAGAGGGGCAATTACGTGGAGGGGAATGAAAAAAAAAAATATCATTTGGCCATCTGCCGTGGAACAGGTTGAAATATTCCTCCTACTTCCGCTTTCGCCAGAGAGGAAAGTATGCCGAAAAACACTGCACTCAGAGCGCGCTGTTGCTATTCGCGGCGGTGACTTAAAGTCTCACGTGGTTTTTCTCTCTTTTTCGCACCGGTTTATTTAACCCATTCACAGACCTGACTTGAACGAATGGCTCATGCGAAAGGGGGTTGTAACTGCAAAAGAATTTCTTTTTGACGTAATATTTTAATTCTCGTGTTTAAATATTACATCCGTTTAGTTCATTATTTCGTTTAACGAAAAATCGATGGAAAAAAGTCGTTTCATTCTAAGAACTAGTTTGTTATTTAAGGTATCCGACTACGTTCGAAGGAAACAGTTTGAAAAATTTGATTTTTTTAAGAAACTATTTATGATTTTTAGATGTATTGTCAATAATAGACGCAATAATAATCATTTATGGTTTTTAGATGTATTGTCAATAATAAACGCAATAATAATCATTTGAATACATAATATATTTTGAGAAATGGAATATTTTGTTGTAAATTTTAGTGAAATTGAACCAAAACAGTTAGTACTCTACACAACATTGTAATGCAGCAATCCTATTGTTCTTTGTACACATGTTATAGAATATAATGATGAATGAAATGAACAAAATTTAAGAAAAATTTTCAGATGCAAAGAAGTGATGGGGAAAAGTATGTGCATGTATGCTTTTTAACCATGAATTCACAACTTAATTTTTTTATAAACACCTATAAATGAAAAAGTATTTCACCAACTATCAAATTTTTTGGTCCATTTCATTACCCACATTATTTAAAAGCACTCTGAAATTTTTATGTAAATACCTGTATTAGTTTTGGTAATATGTTAATGGTGGAGAATTCTTATGAAAATTGAAGTTAAAGACGAATTTTAACTGGAAAAGTTATGCGACCCTGGATGATAGCTCAGTCCTTCCTTTTCCTTGAAAAGACAAACTATTTTGGAAAGAAAAATGCCCAAACTACAAGAAATAATAAGAATAAAAAAAACTTCCCTAATTACAATTTTATAAAATTAAACAGTTCAGTAAGGAATTTAAAGAATTCAGAATCCGGCCCATCACACATCGGTCACAACCAAAAATCTCTCTCGCTTTACCCTCCCCCCCCTTTTTATATTCTGTCGACGCCCATCTCACTTCTGTTCAAGTTTAAATAACGTTGAAGAGGTTCAACCAATTTCTGCTGTAGAGCGACTTCTATTAGATGAGCAGCTGGGTGGTACAGTATCTTCATGAGCATCGGTTGAAAAGCAATTGAACTTAGGGTTTTTGAAAATGACTCTTTAGTATCTTGGGAGTAGCTGAAAGTTTTTATGTGGAATTCAAAATTTGTATCTCCTTCGTTTCTATTCTGCCGGAGCCTGATAGGCCATGGAATGTCTGTCGATACTGCTACGTTCAGTGGTGGCGGGGTGGTCGGCTGTATACAAGAAGGCCATCAATGAATTTAGTCGTGCCTCTTACACTGCGTCAAATTCAAAAATTTCCGAAGACATGCCATGAGAATCATTGTAATGGCATTTGGTATTCTTTAAGCGAATGCTCTTCGAGAAGGTTTTTCTGTTTCTTGGTATTTTTAATTTCTCATTACGCACATCTTGATGTATTTGTTCCTAGCAATATATTTTAGTTGTCGTATAATGCTTTGTTTTAGGTGTATTTCTTTGCATTTGTAAACACTGGATTCGCCTATGTAAAAGTTTTTATTCTTACGATAAACACGATTATAGAGTGGAAATTTAAACGCCATGTCATATCAGATTTCTTCTGCCATCGGCATTTCAGCAGGTGAAACGACGGATTTCAGACAGAATCAGTTTTAAAATTCGTCTTTTTGATTTGTGAAATGCTTAAGAGCATCACCAGTGAAAAGGAATGTCCATTGTCTTCCAGCCTTCTTAAATTACATGACCTTGTGCTTCAGAGGTTTTATTTGTTTATTTATTTTTATTGTTGATGCTATTCTTCATTCTTGTTGGAAGAAAAGATTCTTTGAATGGCAAGGAAAGGTTTTTTTCTTATTCCTGTCTCTTAGTTTGATGCATGGATGCTTTCTGCTGGACAATGTTGATAACGATTTTGCGGATGACGGGATGTTGCTGACTTGTATGGGGATTTGTTGGTTCAAAAACGTTACTATTAATTTGATACACCTTATATTTTGCATATTGCTTTGCATCAAGAATTTGTTTTTTAGTGTAGGTTAATTGTCGTTTTACTGGGATTTCACAGACATAAAAATTTTATTTCTTAATTTTTCGTGCATTTTTAATTTTCAATTACCTTATTTTCTATCTTTTTCCTGCTTTTTAATGATTTTTTTACTGAATTTTTGTAAATTGTGATCATTTAACGATTAATGGAGCTGCAATTAAGGAGAATATAATCTTTATTTCGTTGCTTTGCTGTAATGGAATAAAGACACGACCCTGACTCTAATTGAGTTTAATTCTCTGAATCCGATTTTAGTGAAAAGTAGGGGGAAAAACTATCGAAACAATCTATTGTTGCTGGTTCTTCGTTTCTCCGATCATGTATTGTTCAACTAGTAAGTAAAAAGGTTACCTAAAAGTACAAATTATTGACATCGACGAACAAAAGACGTAGGAACATACAAGTGCTTTCCAAATATTGCTATAGTTTCAATTAAAATTAAAGTTTCATTCATAATTTGGAATAGTCATAATGTTACCGTTGATATTTGTTATTTCCGAAACTTTAAATGTTTAAGATTTTAAGGTAGTCATCCTTTTAATTCGAATAGCACGAATCTAAATATCCTTAAGGGGTTTTAGGACTCCTATCTATTTTATCCAATTTTTTGACCCACGGGAGCAAAAAACCCTTTCTCAAACCCCTAGTTTACAAATGCAACAATTGTGAAATTTCAAAATTTAACGATGGAATATTCACATACATTATTTCACATGTTTCCATAAAATATAAAGAAATAGACATTGAATACAAAATTTTAAAAATCCTTACGCGCTGGATTCTGAATTAAAAATTGGTTATAATTTACAAAATTAACATTAACTTGGAGAAAAATGGTTAGTTTTGAAGCTATACCTACTTTATATTAAAATTTTTTGAAAAAAAAAAAATCTTTAAAAAATTAGAAATATTAAGAAAAAAAATCTAATTAAAATAAAAGTATTTTTTTGTTTATAATCTGTTAAAAAATTGACATCATAGAAGAACTAATTTTGAGCATGTGCATGAAATTTCAGGTTAATAATAATAAAGAGTTATGTAAATTAAAATGCACCAGACGTATGCCTTTAGTGAGCTTAAAATGTTACTACTGATTTAAATAAATTTTTGGAGGGGGAAAAAAAAAGCTAAAATACATTTTGTAAAAAGAAATTTTTTGAAAAATTTAATTGAAATTCAATCAAAATTTTTTCTATAAATAATTTAGTTAAAAATTGATGTGTAAATCACTGAAGGACTTATTTTGAGCTTGTACATGGAATTTTTGATTGGTAGGATATGTAGTTTTTGAAGAATCCTCAAGGTGAATTTGATTTTTTTTGTGTCAAAAAAAGAGGTTAAAGGTTTTCAAAAAATTAATAATTGCTACAAAGTAAGACAAACCAAATATATATATATATATCTTTAAAAATTTTAAGTTTGGAAGACTTTAGAGTCTTTAAATCTTTCTAAAGACTTTCCTTAAATAACAACTGTTTCTGGAAAAGAGGCCTATCATTTTATTAAATTGGAAGTAATGAAACACTATTGAAATATTAAAATTAATTTTTTTATGAGAAATTAATATTTTTAAGTTTGAAGCAACTGCCTTTATGCATTTTTGATTTCCTTTGTGAGTGAACTTTGGCGTACATGTTCTGTTATGTCATTTGATTTTTACTCATTTTACTTACCTCGAGCTCTATAAGCTTCATATATTATTTACCGTTTTTCTGCGATTGATTTTTGTGTTATTTTTTATGAGAGTTTTATTTTAATGAAATTTATCATGTGCACACTTTGCTGTAGTGCTTTCATGAATTACGCAATTGAATTAAAAATTTTTTTTTTTCTTGTTTTACATTAAAGCTTAATTTTTTGAAGCAATGATTAAATTGTAATAAGTTGATACATGATCACAAGAAAGTTTTATATTATTTTAAGGTATCCCAACATTGAAAAGGTCGTTTTTCACAAAACATGACATTTCTCAAAAATTATTTTGTTGGATAGACCAGTCTTTGAGCTATCCAAAACAGGTTTGCTTTTGTCCCTACGTTCATTAGAAGTCAAGATATTAATATATTCGTATTTATCATTAAACCGGGAGATTTAAACAACCGGAAATACAGATTTAAAGAACCCAAAACTTGTTAAAAATTTGTTTCAATACAAATTTAGTCTCAAATACGGAAAATATTGGTACAGAAAACACAAAATGTCAATGAGAGTTTTAATAATGCTTTGTAAAAATTTGTACCTAAACATGTCTTTAGTTAAACAATATCATATAACTATGAAATATGATCTATTCTGTCTTTATACTATTTTCTGGAGAGTAAACTAAAAGAATTTATATTGGGTGCTTAGTTTTTAATTTACAACCTATTGTTTGAATAATAATGTCATAAATTTGCTAAAAATTTCATGATAAATTTTTGACTGGCTGTAAAATTTTTACGATACGATTTTATGATTTACCTATACAAAACTATGTAGTTTATTTTAGTGTAAGTTTCGTTAGGATGAAAATTATTGTTTTTGGTGTAGCTAATTTGAAGCTTTATAAGAATTTGCTTAAATTTATGCTATTAAATTCCAGTTTTCAAAAAGTTTTAATGTTTATTTTGAATCTTGACATCCTATGACTAGTTTCGAATAGTCTTAAACTTAGAAATATGGTTAAAGTATGCCTACACCATGTTTTTCTCAAAAATTTCACCGAAAGTGTTCAGATACCTTAAGAGACTTGTATCCGTCACGCTAGTTTTTAAAATTAATATAGTGTGAATGCTAATCCCAAAATTTGCAACTCACTCCTTCTGATGGATTCTTTATAACACGAGCATAGGAAAATTCAATGACGTGAAACTTGACCAATATTCCTGGGTTGTAGGTTGGTAGGTAGGCACAAAAGCACGTTCCTACCGGATCATTGAAGTGTGAATTTAGATCACGTGATTGTTAGAGCGCACATACCTATCATAACAATCAAATGTTATTGCTTCTGTCTGTTATAGGTATGGTGACCAGACGTCCTTTATTTCAGAGGACAGTCCTTTATTTGAAGGCTCTGTCCTCTAACTTTATTTATTTCCTGAAATAAGCATATTGTCCTTTATTTTGAGAAATCGTCGCAAAATCAAATTTCTCAAATTGGTTTTCTGCAACTCTAGATCGGAGCACCCGCAACGTATTTTTCTAAATGCCAGCCGAGCCGTATGCTGACAAATACGCAGTCGGGCCGGAGCAATGCTTGCTTCTCGCGCTAGTACCACCACCACAAGGAACTGATCTCGAAATTGATGATCCATAACCCGTGTGGTGATATGAACCCAAGCGCTCCGTGCATGGTCAGCAAACATGGAAGAGACCAGTGCAGATGTACGTGATTGGATTGTAAATGATACAAGCCAGCATAGCTGTAAAATTTAACTTTGAAATGAATTGCCTTGAATTTCACGTCTTTTTGAAGCGTGAACCGGCACTTTTGCGAAAAATCCATACATCTGGAAAGTATGAGCAATAAATTATTTAATATCCTATATTTACATATTACATTATTTAAAACTCGTTGAACATATTAATGTCTGCTTCTATTGTTTTAATAAACCTTTTGAATTACTAAGTTTTTTGGAGTTTTTTTTTTATCAGGAGGCGTCCATAAATGATCGCAATATTTGGGATAATTTTGACCCTGTCCATCCCCAATCCCCATGTCACAATTTGTCACACATTGGAAGACCCCAAATTAACATTTGTGACGTCACACGAACGCACAAACCCCCACCCCTAACACAAAATTATTGAGCACGAATTTAAATTACCATAACCCCCCCCCCTCATGTCACGCTACAAGTGTCCTTTATTTTCTCCGAAAAAATATGGTCACCGTAGTTATAGGTAGTGTAATAATGAAATTCAACTCGCTGACTAATATTATCTGGAAATGTTCTTGCTATGAGATCTAAGAACTTGAATAGGCGGGCAGTCTTAGACATTTTGGCCTTGAATAGGCGTTTAGTTTCCAATTAATATTAACACGTTGAGTGCCAACTCGTAGATTGCGTTCTTTTCTAGGACGAGTGATCTCGTACTGTGTTTACTCGCCATTTCTGTGCAGCTACGAAAATAAACTTGTGGTATATCAATGCTGACATCGATAGATGGCTTCTGGGAAAAGAACGAAAAATCAATGCTGGCTTGCTTAAACAGAAAAATTATTAAAAAACGAACAAAAAAATATAATTATAAAAATGAGTGAGTGCCATTTTAGGCCAGATTTCTGAAAATTGCCGTGGCATTCAACGTGTTATTTCGGCAATGAGCTTAGAGGAAGGTAATTCACTCTCTGAAAAATTTCAGGATACATTCCTTCATATTTATCAATCTCATCTAATAGGTGTTTGGAATAAAGCGTTCCATATTAATATTAAAATGCCGTAAAAACCGATTGTCAAAGGCTTTCATACTTGCCATTTGTAAAATAAGATATTAGTGGATTCTTTTAAAAGTGTGCTACATTTTTCTCTTATATTATTTTTACTTTCTAATCGCTTAGCGTCACGATTTTTCTTAATTAGTTTGTGCACTCTCTATTTAGCCGAGAAATAAATAAAACCTGGGCGTGACGAAAAAATTGTTCAGCGCTGTCAACGAACTCCGACTGAAAACCTCCATCAGTGAGATCAGTAAGGTTTCCCAAAAGAGGTGAACTTACACGCCAAATTCTAGTACGCGAAATATGTGCTTGTTAAAAAGTTGCCATTTATCAGTCTCGACAATTGTGTTCAGCGACTTCATTCCGACTCTATTGCGCATGCACGATAGGAGCGGGAAAGCATTCCACTCATTACCATACAATTGAAAACAATAAAATATGGGAGGGAGTGATATTTAAAACAAGCTGGAGTGTGTTAGGTCAAAAGGTGAGGGATCTCATTGAATAAATTCACCGACTGTCTGACTTGCATGAACACCTATGTCAAGCAGCTTGTTTATTTTGCCTTCCTCCACGGCCTCAAATTATAATTATACTTTGATCGAATATTTAATGACACCCAAGTGAAATCGATTCCTGAAAACGAGCATTATAAACTAATTGCTCTCTTAACATCGTATCCAATTGGAAGCTAACGGCGCCCATTGACGAAAGATATAAAATGACAAATCAATAATGGTAAACGTGATATTTTACTATGTGAATATTGCTCATTTATGAAATGTGGAATTTAGAGGATGTGATTTTTAACCCCTTGAGTATCAACGATCCCTTATGATCGATGCGCTCTTTCCCCACTTGTTGTTCCAGATGATGATGACTACGGGTCTAAAGGGTCGGTTACACACTAGCCTCTAGGGACAGCAACCAAATTCTGCTCTTTGGGGAAAATGAAGGGATTTACTGATGTTTAGGGAAAATAAAGGTAGCTCTTTCAACCCACGTGACTCAGAGGAAGGATCTTCTTATCTTTGGCGCGTGATTTGTCCGTCAGATTCCTGAGCTAAATTGCTAGTTCTGTTTGTACAAAAATGATTTGAAATCTGTGTTTGGAATATAGATGCCTTGGATTTTAGAATAGTGTTATTGAACTAAATATAAAAATGGTCTATAAAATAGAAGTTATGATATGATATAAAAAGATGCACACACACAAAGAAAATGTTCAAATAAAGAATACGTTATAGATTTCTAACCACGTAAACCATATTTATTGGTTCATTTTTTCTATTATTATTATTTAATTAGGTACTTTGATTAATTTGAAATTTTCTCTGTTTACTTACAAACGTATTTCGGAATAAAAACACGATGTCATACAATTTGTTTATATGGAGTTTTTGTGACAACATACAAGTATTTTATTTTTATTTGATCAGTTAGTAACTATTGAAAGCTTTTGTATTTATTAGAGAAAATTTTGGTTTTATAAATTTAGTGTTATATAAGTTTCATCACCAGTATGCATTCTTAATGAATGTTTTCAAACTCATAATTAGGTTTGTATTAAATACATACTCAACTATATGTATTAAATATATATAATCAGAAATTGTAGTTATGAATATATATATGAGTCTAATATTTCAATTCAAAGGAAAAATAAATTTACATATTAAAAGTGGATACATTTCAGTTTCATAATTTAAGTGAATTTTATTAAATTCTACTGAAATGGCATTTAAATTTTTAAATTTATTTATATTATTATTTTGCAAATAAACAGTAAAATCATATTGAAGTTTTGAGTACATGAATATTTAGCCTTGATATCTATGTCATTGAAGTATTTAATGTTTCATTTGACAGACAAATCAGTTCATATTAAACTGATGATCATGAAGTAGATAATTGCTCATACTGCTATGAGAATATATTTTAGTTTAAATGTAATCTGTTGGTCCTATTTATTTTTGATTAAAAGATTATTTAAAATGAGAGTCTTGTTCATGTCTCAACGAGAGCAAAAGTTAAAAATTGCATTGTAATCTAAATTTGTGCTTCATTTAATTATTGGAAGTGTTTTATATGTAATAACATATTGAAAATGTTAAATGTACCTATATTTAAAAAAAAAAAAAACTGTGAAAAACTAACAATTTGAAATGGGAACATTTATTATTCATGATTAAAAATTTATCATTTTTTCTTTAATAATATTTTACTAAATTCTTATTATTGTTAGCTCCCTGACTTTTGAGGGGAGGGGGTGTTGACATTTATATTTATTATTGAAATATAAATTTTTGCTGACATATATCTATACAACTGAGATTTTATGATTTGAAATGTTATTTTTTAATATTTTTATTTTCTAACAATATTTAAAAATTGCTAAACCTTAGGATGGTGTTTTAACGTTCTAAAATCTTATGATATTATTAGAATTTTAACGTAAAATCAAATGCATCTAAATAACCAGTGTTAGTAGAAGATAAAATATAAAGGCCCAAAGCTGTTATTTTATTGATCAAAGTTTTATATATAAATATAACCAATAAAAGAATTATATAATAACATAATATTTATGCTTAATATCCTTGACAAAACATTTTTAAGTATCTGATTATCAAAGTTATGGTACTTTTACTAATTTTACATCTCTATCACATATCTTGTCCTTCAAAATAAGTGCATGAATTGCAATAAATATAACAGCCTGGATGGCCAAAATATATAATTTTTTGTAACTATAATTTTAAAAATACAGATTTAGTCTTTCACAAATTTATTTTTAAAAAAAACTGCTTGGCATCAAAAATATATAAGGATTTTTTTTTTTTTAAGGCTGAGAAATATATGAAACAAGTTTGAGGATTTAAATTCTTGTATGTTCAGTTTTATTGATTGATCCCTATTTTCTCCATTATTATACCATTGGTACTTAACCATATGTAATATATCAATGGTATTCTGTTTATTTTTTAAGTAAAATTCAATTAAGCTGAAAAGCTAAAATTTTAGATCTCTCAGATATTTATGAAATTATTTCCATGTTTGGAAATACTTATAAGTTTGAATAATTATTTTCGCTTATGACATGAAATATGTTTTATGTTAGGTCTAGAATTACTGATATTCACTTTGTATCATGTTGAAATTAATCCGGTAGACAAAACATTTTGCTTGAGATAAGCATTATGATAAGATTCCACATGTAAGAAAGGCAGACTGATATTACTTTTGTCTTGAGTGTGTTTTTTTAATGACATTTTAAAAATAGATTAACGTTTGGTTGAAAATATATATATATATATATATATATTCTCTTCCGCATAAACTCAACCCTATTTATTTTGTTTAAGTTAACATTTGAGTTTGATATCTTTACTATAAAAAGGAAGGAGTTAATGAAAAAAAAATTATTATTTTAAAATACAATACGAGCAAGATTTTATTTTTGAAATTATTTTAAACAAATTGTTAAATACATGCATTAAATATCTTTTTAATTAAATAATTGTTGGTTTGATACCTAAAATTATTTTAAGTTTTAATTTGTTATCAACTAATTTTATTATTTTTGAATGATCCCTAAGGATTATTTAAAAATTAGTGTAAGTGAAATTGATTGCACACAATATCATTATAGAAAGTATATAGTTCAATAAATTCAACTCTGCGCCTGATTCTTGAAGGCAGTCAAAATTCTAGTGTTTATAGCATAGTTAATTCTGAGAGTTCAGCTGCAGAATTATATTTAAACATTTTATGTGTAAGCATGTGCATGCACATTACATTAGGAATTGCATTATTATAGAAATGCTTAACTGGTTGTTTTAATAATTTCAAATATTTGAATAGCTGGTATTTGAGTTCAAAATCAAATCAATCACACATAAAAAAATGAAGTGGAATTTTGTTATTGGAAAATGATTGACTATGCATATATACAAATAAGTCTTCATGATATGAAACAATGATAGTATTTTAAAAGGCATCAAATATGGAGTTTAAAGTTGAGATATAGTTATTTCCCCATTTTGAAGCACTTACAGATATGAGAGATCATGCTCACTTGACATGAAATATCTTCTCTGTCAGATCCCAAAATATTGATATTCATCTTGAGATTAATCAGTACTGATAACTTATTACTCTAAATAGGAATGAAGGTAGTTGAAAATGCCTCAAACAAGGAAGGAAATATTGATACCAGTATGTTTTGGTTCTTTTTTAATTTGCATTTTTATAATAGACCAACATTTAAAAAAAGAATCACTCCCATATAAACCTCCCTCTCCAACCTTTTTTCCTCCCATATAAACCTTGTTAATTTTATCAAGGCTAACATATAACATCTTTACTATAAATAATAGGAATTTGTGAAAAAGTTAAGCACTTTAAAATTTAATTGGAACAAGATTTTGTGTAAATATTTAAAACAAATGATTGAATCTATGAGTCGAGAATCTTTTTAATTAAATAAATGTTGATTTGCTGATATCTATAATTTGATGTCAGCTAATTATGTGTTTCATTATTTATTTATTATGAGCAAGTTAAACTTTTTGATTCCAAAGATATTTAAAACAGATTATAAATGAAGCTGATAACATAAAATATCAAATACATATGTATATACATAGTACAAAATGAAGTCTCCTGAAAATGTCTGTTTATTTGAACCCCAAAAACTCGAGAAATAATGGATACTAAAGATATTTATACCATTTTATAGAGCATTTATTGGGTAAGGTGTATAAGGTATTTATTGGGTACATTAAAGTCATGTCAAAATAATAAAAGGAGTTTTATATTTAAGATTTTAATTGTTCTGTGCATGCGCAAACAGTAAGAGCTGTGGTATACATATGTGATACTTTTCTTTGTTTACATCTGATTTTAAACAGTGATTCAAATCTCGTTATGCCAAAAAGAAGGAAATCTAATCTTGGTCAGAACATATGAAATAGCAAAAAGTTTTGTTCTATAAAAATTTGTTTTGTAGCTATTTTTGATAATTTCTAAATATTTTCCGTTTATTTGATGTTGTCAAACATGCCCATGCTATATTGGGTAGAGGTTAGACAAGTTTAAAACTATTTTTTCTTCTTGGATGCTAAATAATAGGCAGAGCCATGCAGTTACTGCTAATATAAATATATATATTAAAAATAAAATATAAGCATGTAATTTAACCACAGCAAATATTTAAATAAATCCAACACTGAAGTTATTTATGACTAGAATAGTATAAAAGGATTAAGCTACAGAATTCTGTTAAAATGCCTTTTTTATGCACAGTAAATTTTCCTATGTATAAAATCTACAATAAATAAAAAATTTCAAAAAGAAAAAAATTTAAGATTTTTAAAGTGAGGACAAGCAATGTAAACATAAATTACATTAATGTATAAAAATAATTATGACTAAGCATGTCATATATTACTATAACTTATACTTTGTAAATTCATGTATTAAAAAAATTTATTCAGTAGATAGATTACAACAATAGGTTACAGAAGTTCATTTTCTAAATACTAAAATTAAGTCACTGTAAAGATCTAAAATAATTTAGAAAATTTATGAGATTAAAAGGCTTATTTTAAAGAATTACAGCATTTTTGACTAATTTACTTATACCAGAAGTTTGATTACTTGATTAAAAGTGATACTTTATAATAGTTTCACATTTTTCCATTATATTACTCATATAAATTTTTGAAATAAAATAGTGAACCTCTTAAAAATTTTTTGAATTGAGATGGTGTATATATATAATAGTCAGTGTAATACTATAATAAAAAGAATTGAAAATCAGAAGAATTTGTCAATATTCATTTCACCTAGAATCTATATTAGGGATATTTAACTGACCTTTTTTTAATACATAATTTCATTACAAAAAAATTTCTGGTTTTTGAATTAAATCGATCACACACAAAAATATATGAAATCAAATTTTAATAGTAGAACATGATTTATTACACAAAAAAAATTTTCATTGCACAATATGATAAAAATCTTAAATATAATGCGTTCAAAAATGAAGTAAGATTTATCTCAAAAATTTTCAGATATAATGAAATATACAAAGTGTAATATAAATATTTTCTTTCAGAATACATAAAAATATTGGCAGAGCTCTTCTTTTCAGCATATTATGAAGTCATAGCCATTACAGAATAAAAAGATCCATAATTTTAAATATACATTCCCATTGAATATAATGCATTTATTTTCTTCAAAATTTTACATGGGAAAAATCCTGTAATAAAAAGTCTTTTTATTGGGCTTCAGAAAAATTTAAACCTGGAATAACTTTTATAATATTTTATAAATATAAATTTTAAAATCTTAAGAAATCAAATTCAAGATTTTTATCAAGCTAAATATAAGACATTAATTTAATCCCCAGTTTGATGTGCAATTTATTTACACAACTGAGTATAATCTTTTGAGCATCTTTACATCAATTGCCAATGAAATGCTTTTTTTAAAAAAATTATTTAAATAGCTGTGCGTATTAGATTTATTGTCAACATGGGTACACTTAGTAAAAATATATTGGCAATATATTTCCTTTAAATAAAGTAAGACTATCTAAATGTAACTTACATGCTTGATCATCTGAAAAAAAAATACATACGAGTATTTCATAAAAAGTTATTTTCTTAACAAAAATAAATATATAGAATTAACATCTAATCCTATAACTTCTTAAATGATATAAACAGGTTCACAAACAGAAAAGTATGATGAGCTGTATAGGATTCAAAATATTTGTATCCTGTGCAGCTTGCAATTCTTACAAACATATTAAGCAATATTTCATTAAATAATTACATTCGTAAATGATTGAAAGATACTTTTTATATTCACGCTATAATTGCATTTATTAATAAATAAATTTGAAATGCGTTAAAAACAATCTTTCAGCTCCCAAAAACACATACACAACCATTTCGACCATTGAGGATAGGCTTAATGAGCATATAATCGGAATATTTTCCCCGCTCAAAATTTCCCCTCTTTTTCCCTCGGAGCAAAATTTTTTTCCAGCCCCTAGACGCTTCTCGGTTACACGACGGGAGAAACTTCGAACGTGCCACGCGCTCCCTCTTCAAACCCCTCTTGCGGTTTCCTTTGATGTTTGAACATTTTACCGACAAATTGTCGGTAGAATCGATTAGTAAAACGCAAGAGGGATCTGAAGAGGGAATGGACGCGCCTTTGGAACGCCACTTAAAGGCTTAAGCCGTGTTTACACGACTTGTCCATCCGTTCAGACGAATCACGTGCTCCGCTTTAGACCCCTCTTGTGGTTTATTGGGTTCCTTTGATGCCAATCGATTCTACCGACAATTTGTCGGTTAATTACCCAGGCGCCCAGAAAGCAGAAAGAGGGATCTGAAAGGGCTCGTCTGAACGGATGAACAGGTCGTGTAATCACGGCATTAGGTCCGAGGAGTTTTTCACGAGTTGGATTTTTCGGTTGTTTCTGTCTGTGAGCCAGGCTGTGGTAGCGCCTTGTGCGTGGTGGTATTTTTTCTGCTGGCCCTCCGGTTAGGCTGTGCAAAGACCTAGTTGTTGGCAGGTAAGGGGTGTCCCGCTATTTCTTTTTGTTGTTGTTATCCCAGTGTCGCGTCCTGTCACTGCATTCAATTTAATCCCACAGAACAAGAACAGCGTATCCGCGACTTCGAAACGGAACATTGTACTTGAATTTTTAATTGCTACTAGATGGCGCGAAATGCCAGTGGAATCGTAACACGTGGCCTTCATGCAGGAGTATTAGTTTCTGCCGTTAGATTTATTGGTATAAACAAACGGTTCTTTAAAAGTACACTTGTGATTTAAAGGGACTCCGGCGTTCTTGTTGATTGCTATGGTTTTTCGTAAGGAAAGTGCGTCAGCTTACTGCTGCTGGGGTGAGAGTGAAATATTTCTGTGTATGTTTTGTAGATGTTTTAATAAAGGTGCAAGAATTATTTTTTGAGATCCACTTTTCAGCAATGTGTAGGAGACTGTGTTGTTTCTGAGATGAGTGAAATGATTGGGGTTTTAGTAATAACAGAAAATAATAAGGTTTATTGTCTTCAGGCACAATGGAATATAATTATAATATGCCATTAAGTGCTTGATATGAATCTTCAGCGAGTTGACCGTCAGAAATAAAACAGTATGGAAGATAAGTTTTTCAGAGATAATTGGGGACTTTGGGATTATATCACCTGGAATTTCATTTGCTGCAAATTATTATGACTCAGTCGCTCCCTTCCCTTTAAAAAAAATCTTATGCATAGCTTTTTTTACTTAACACATTCGCGCACTGTGCGTTACAAATAATATGTAATTGTACCAAACCGTTTATGTTGTGAGATGACTCCTTCTCTACAAAATACGGAGTCATATCATTAGATAGAAGGTCCTGATATCAGGCGAGGGTAGTGGCAAGTGAACGTGTAAATTTCCATACGCATAGTATTTGATTTGTTGTTGTTTCCAACGGCACTTGTCACTGGCAAGCCCGCTGATCGCTGTCAACGATTTTAAGCCCAAATTAGTGTCCCTTGTTTTTGCATTAGTGCCAGCTAGGACCAAGAGTACGACTTAGCTACTTCATGCGTCACATTCGCTTGCACAACCCCTTTTTACTGGGGGGGGGGCACATTCACACACTTCTCAGATAGAACGCCGGTTAACAACCATGCCCGAAACGGGACTCGAACCCGGGGCGCCCAGAACACTAGGGAAACACACTGCCCTTAAGCCAGGACGCCAGCAGTATTTGTTTTTATGGGTATAATTAAAAATTTGTATTATGCTTGTTTTATTTATTTCTATTAAAGATATAGGATTTATATCAATATATATGAAATATATTACTTGAGTAATTAAATTCATTATAGTAAAATACTGCTTTCACAGGAGTGTTTTTTTTCTTACATTATACATAACTGCGAAAAATGTTTGGATTCTTTGTCGACTTTACATTTCCGAACACTCGGCCCAGTGACAGCATTTCGTTTCCCTCGCTTTGGCCTTGAAGGTGTTAAGAAATTCTGATTAATAAAAAGGTTTACGAATCGTTAAGCAGTTCTTACATTGTGAGGAGTAGTAAAATAAGTAGAATAGATACTTTTACCTTGTAACAAGTTTGAATGAATTATTAACAATACCTGGTAATGTATAACTTACTGAATAAATGCTGAACGAAGCAATAAAGTATTTATATTTTATTTGCATATGATTAATTTAATACGTTTCGAAGTAAGTTACTGTATTTATGAAAGGCCATATTAAAATTAATAGCGTATTAAAAGAATGAACAATTGCTGGATACCTTATAATCCTTTAGTAGGCATATAAATGAGATCAGGAAAGGGTAGAAAGCTGCGGAATAAATACCCATCGTATTTTATCACGACATTCTTCTATAATTTCTCCGATTTTTGGTCCGAGTAGAACAGTTTGTACTTATAGCATATTCAAGTAAAATAATTTGAGCTCTGTCTATTATTAAAAAGATTGCCCAAAGAAGTTTATTGTACATCAATTTCTTTTAATTCAATATCTATACGAACATAAAAGCTATGAAAAACTATTCATAGTTTCAGATATCTTAAAGTAACTTTGACAAAATTTAAGATGGATAAGACAATAATATAGGAAACAGAAGCTGATGAAATCTGCCTCCATAAAAAAACATTACTGCGAAATTGTTTTTTATTTTAAATTCTGATTTAAAAAAAGAGACCGACGTTATCTTATTGTTTTTAGCACCCTTGCGATGACGAAAAGCCGTAACAATAACTGTTAGCTTATCGCAGTGTTTTGTTAATTCATTGTGCAGTTATTTGACCAATCATTTTTGTATATTATTTCAGCATTCTGCAAAGTCCTGAATTTCCATGTCATCCTTTTTATCTGTCGAGTCCATTCATACAATGCCGAATTGATTTAACTGCCCTTTCCAGTCTAATTAGAAATTATTATACGTCACATCGTTGCTCTTATACGATAGATAGTGGATTTCGAAATTAGATTAGCTCTTTGTGATCTTGAATTGACTCCATTGGGAATCATAAAAGCATTATAATTGTATTTCGCCGATGGCGATTTCTATCAGTCATGACCAGAATTGCGCAGAAGGACACTCGTTTCTTAATCGATTACGATTCATTGATGAATTCCCCCCCCCCCATATCTAACGATTTTCTTCGTGTTGTTCTGTACTAGTTGAAAGTTATTTCATTTCTCTGTTCTGACTATTTGTTTCTAGAGTATGTTGATCATGACTGAGAAAATTGCTGTCTTGATTTTTAAACTTCAGTTTTCGGCAAGCAACGGTGTTTTTTTTAAATTTATTTTTTATTTAAATTGTTTCATGAGCGATTTATTAGTAGTTGCACTTCTACAATGCTTTGTTTTTTGCTTATCTTATACACTACTTGTTTAACCTCATTTTGTGCAAAACCTGTTTGCCCTTATCGATTTTTTTTTTAAATCAGGTAAACGAAATAGACCTTGACACATAATTTTTTTTAACAAAGTGCTGAATTTTCGGTAAATGTTTTTTTAGACTTCGCCATTGTTGTTATTTATTGAACAAAGTATGCAAGTGACTTGCGTACTTTGTTTTGTTTACCGTTTCAATTAATGCTCGCCACTAGTATTGCTGCTGAAAAGTGTGTTCGCCTTCTCGCCAACCCAGACTGACACCGCCTAAATGTACGTTTTAGTATCAACCAACGAGAGCCCAATAAAGACAACGTGTGAAACTGTATTAATTAATTCGGAATTAATTCCATATCGTGTGCAGTCACAGTCATATTTTTTTTTCTTAATATAATTTCTGTTAATAAAGTAAATTATACCGAATTCATTTATTATCATTTTCTAATTGCATTGCAATTGATCATATTATTAGTATAACTGTTTTTTGAGTTTCTGAATTTTTATTACTCCTTTTTGAATGTATATTTAGTGAGTTTTTTTGGATAATTCACAAGTATGCATATCTTACCGTTTATATTTGAAATCATGTGACTTAATGAAAGAACATATCAGTCAGTCGAACAATAATATTATTTAAAATAAAAAAAATATTAATGAATTTGTTCAAAATGTAAAAATGCATACATTACAAAAATTTATGAAGAACATTTACAGAATGTCTTTAAATTCAGAGGTGGAACTTAAAGTGTAGGTTTTATGCACAC
>JAPMOQ010037680.1:860495-874661 GCA_026543055.1 Argiope trifasciata | reverse complement strand
TAGACTCCTTTACTGTATTCGTAATGCTAACAATTGTTTTACGTTTTTCACCATTTATAATATTTTCATCTGGAAAAATATTTGTTTTGGGCCAATTTTCAGGGGATTCTTTTAACCAAGGAGGTCCTAACCACCAGTTGGATTTGGCTAGGTCTTTAAAATCACAACCTCTAGATGGTAAATCTGCTGGGTTCATTTGTCCGGATATATGATTCCAATCGTCTGGGTTGCTCAAAAGACGAATTTCTTTTACACGATTGAAAACAAATGTAGCCCAGTTTTCGTTCTTTTTAATCCAGTAAAGTGCGTTACTAGAATCAGACCAATATCGTGTTGCAACGTCTTCTAATCCCAAGCTCTCTTTCACGGATTGACATAGTCGAGCACCTATATTACAGGCCAACAGTTCAAGTCTAGATATCGTAATTGATTTAAGTGGGGCGACTCTTGATCTAGCTTGTATCAAATTACAATGAACTGAATCGTCACTTTCACTCCTGAGAAAAATACACGTAGCGTACGATTTCTCCGAAGCATCGCAAAATACATGCAAAGTTATATTTCTAAGTTCTTCATTTTTATCTAGACTTCTAGGAATAGAAATATCATTTAAAAATTTCAGTTGATTTTTCCACTTCAAAAATTTATTTGCTATGTAAGATGGCAATTCAGTATCCCAACTTATTTTTAATTTCCAGCATTCCTGTAGTAGAAGTTTTGGCAGTAATGTGGACGGACAGGTAAATCCAATTGGGTCAAATATTTTATGCACAATCGATAAAATGATTCTTTTTGTTAAAGGTTTATCTTCTATGGTGGAATCTAAATCTCGTAAGTCAACAGTTAGAGAGTCACTTTTTATTTTCCATTTTAAGCCTATCACTGAAACGGATTTCTCTTCTATTAAATCAGATTCTTCAAAAGGGGTATGCTCCCACCCTCGCAAATTAAATTTTGCTGGGCCAAGTATTTCCTGTGACTCTTCAATGAACTTTACCAGTTCTTCTTTACTGTCCACACTATGGACACAATTGTCCACATAAAATGATTTCAGAAGTTTTAGGGCTGTTTCTTTGTAGACAGGGGGAGCATTTTTCAAATGAAATTCAAGAGTGGCTCCTAGTAAAAAAGGGCTTGAGGTTATTCCAAAAACAACTCTCCTATGCTGAAAGATTCTCAACTGCTCTTTTTTCCCTTCCTGCCACCACAAAAATTTTAAATAAGGCCTATCCTGTTCATGGAGCTCAATCTGCAAAAATGCTTTTTCAATATCGGCAATAACTCCGTATTTTCCCATTCTGAATCTATTTAGGAGAGAGGGAATTAGCTCTACCAAATTGGGCCCCTTTTCTAAACAATCATTAATTGATGGTGAATTTTTATCTCTGGCAGAGCCATCGAAGACTGGCCTAATCTTTGTCGTAGAGTTTTCTTTAAAAACAGGACGGTGAGGTAAATAATGTTCTGGTTCTGAGCTAGATACTTCCTCAATGATACCCTTATCTAACCAGTCATCAAAAATGGTTTCATATTCTTTAATTTTCCCCAATTTCTTAAGAGTTTTAATACAATTAACAAGTCTCTTTTCGGAAATGTACTTACAATTCGTTAATGGGGGATGTCCCTCCACCCAAGGCAAACGCACTTGATACCTCCCTTCTTTGTTTCTACTAACAGTTTGGGAAAAATGTTCTTTAGCAGCTAATTCTATTTCTTCGCGAGTTTTATTTTGACTCGGTTCACAAATTCCAAGTGTATCTAATCGCCATAAATCAGAAATGTTTACGTCATTAACGTGACAAGATAGAACAGTATTTGTGCTATCATGTTTTTCTATTTTATTCGTCTTTCCCATCAACGTCCAACCTAACTTAGTTCCTACACATACTAACCCTGAACTAAGCTCCTCTACTCTCCCAGTTAACAGCTTACCTGCAACATCTGCCCCAATTAGCAAATGAATCTCTAAAGGGGATGATTTATACAATAATTGATCATCAGAAGTATGCGATACATCAGTTAAAAATATCTTCTTAGATTTAAGATCTTTTACATAGGGGAACAAATTTATTCTCGAAATATTGGAACAAATTGTTTCCTGATCTAACACTTCAAAATTACAATGGTAACTGTTATCTACATTACTTAAATGAACCAAATATTTTTTATGGCTCTCAGTTTTTTCTAAACCACCAAATAAAGAATGTAAAATAGATTCCTCATTAATTACCTCATATTCCATACTTTCTGCTGCATATTTTGACATGTATGACCTTTCTGACCCGCTGTCAATTAATACACGAATGTTTCTAGTTTTATCCTTTCCGCGAATTTTAACCACTAATGTTTGTAAATAAACTTGCCGCATGCATGTTTTATTAGTTAAAGAACTCTCCGCAACAATTTTATCTTCCGATTTCCTTTCCTTATTTTTATTTTCCGAAAACTCATCATTACCTTTACACATTATAGGCAAATGATTCCCTTTACATATTGAACAATTAAATGTATGCTTGCAAAAACGCGCGATATGTCTAGGTTTAGATTTTAAACATCGGAAACAGACTCCGCGATTTAAAAGTATTTCCTTCTTTTTCTCGAATGTTAAACTCTTCGCGAACCTACAATCCTCTTGGTTTAAATGCGACTTATCGCAAAACGCACATTCCTTATACTTCGATTCAGCCGAATAAGTGTTTCGTCTAGTAGAGTTGTTAATTAAATCAGTGGCTGATGGTCTGGACCTTGGATTATTTTCTCGCGAATGACTAATAGGTTTTTTGTTATGGTTATCTAAGTCGAAAGAGGAACGGGCAATAACTAATTTCTGTTCGGATTCTATTTCTTGTTTAAGAAAATTTAACAAATGTGCTAGCCTATCATTTCCTGTAGATTCTGCAGTTAATTCGCGTTGAGTGCGCTCATAAATTCTTAGTAGATCAGGGGGGAGGCAGGACTCTAATAGAGGGAAAAGTAAAACAGCAGAAAAATCATGTTTAGCTACTCCTAACGTTTTCAGCGACCTTAATTGGCCCTCTAAAGTATCATAAAGTTTCACTAGTGAATACTTTTGGCCTTGAGGGTTAGCGTTATTTATTACAACTGAAAGTAACTCTCTAACGTAGACTTCTATCAACAAATCGTCTCTTCCAAAACGCTGCTTAAGAGCTGTTATGGCTTCATCGTAATTTCTACCAGATGGGGGAAAAGATTCAACAAGCATTCTGGCCGGCGAGTTTTTTACTGTCGCTTGCAATAGGTATTGAAATTTGTCATCATCCACTATTTCGGGGTCTTCGTGGATTTTTTTAAATTGTCCCCACCATGGAAGAAATTCCTTTAAGTTGCCATTAAACTGACTTAATGCAATTTCTGGTAGCTTTATTTTTCTATTACCATTTATGCAATTGTTGGAAGTGTCCTTCGTTATATTTTCTTCTCGTTTTGGTTTTTCAAGTAAATTCAAACGCCTTTCTAGTTTCGTTTTTGTTTCCAAATATTTCTCTTCATAATCTATGATAGCTACGTATTCTCTATCAAACGTTTGTTGTGTACATGTTTTATCCTCTTGCATAATATTTAAAATCTTAGTATCTAAATCTTTAAGGTCTTTGTATTTTTGTTCTATAAGAACAATCTGTGCCGCAAGAATATCTGTATCCTCAATTTTTTTCTCTAGTATTTCTGATGCTTTATTCAGCACTCTCGTAAGAGCTGTCCTTAAAGGAGCTCTTAACTTTTTAATGGCGTCTATATCCATCTCAAATTAGAAAATTACGCAAGTATGTTTGCGAAAATTTTTCAATCTTATAAATGCACTCTCAATCTCAAATAAGAATATCAAGGCAGGGGATGCCAGATTTTGAGTTTCTAATCCAAAATCAATAAAATAACAGGTAAATAATTTCTTACCTTTACTGCCACGGGTTCATCGATAAAAACATCTCTGTAAATAAGGTTTGAAGAAAAAGAGTGCAGTTTCGGTATAATCCTTTTTTACTTTCTTCTAGGGCACAGACATAATATGATTATGAATAATATATACATGCGCTATTTACAACGCGCTTATATGATCATTAATTCGGCCATCTTCCGACGTTTAACGATACGTCGGTCTCGTACAAAATCTCTCAAGCATCTGAAGATCTGGCGGAAGGAATATCTACTGACGTCAGCAGAGCGCGTGGGCGCCAAGGTTATAACATATGAATCTGCTGACTCAGTTTTCCAACAATGGTAGTGAAGGTTTAAGAATGGCAAATGAGCTTTGCGATTTCTTTATGAACATTGATCCGTCTATGGAACGAAGTCTTATTTTAAAGAGGCAAATTTCTAATGCGACTGCTGTGTATCAGTCTGAATAGAAGGAGCTTTTAAAAACTGCCAAGGAAGGGAAAATGACAAAATTCTTCAAACCATTGCCCAAGCCTTAAGATAATGAATCAAAATGTTCAAAAACTTCAATTATATATATATATATATATATATATATATATATATATATATATATATAGGAAAATGAGAGATATACTGATATAAATTAATATTGTCAGCTCGGAACGCATCCCCTATAATCCCGTATAAATGACCATTCCGTATTCTCGGTTTCTGTATTCGCGGCATATTGATGGAACATATACCTCGCGAATAAAGAGCTTTTACTGTATAGCCTTTTTTCTTGTACTAATTTTTATTTTTCTAAAGAAATATGAGTTCGGAAATAAAACTTGACGTCGGAAAAAAACACACACCCGCCAATGTTGTGAAAATGAAAAGAAAGCTCTTTATTTGCATATTGCTGTATCGATGTGTGACCGTCAACATCGATACAGTCGTGATGACGACTATCAAGTGATAGTCGAAGTTGTTTCACGAACATCGTAACCTCCTCATTGTTTCCCCTACCTGCCGGGTACGATGTCCGTGGTCGACGAAAAAACTCGTTCTCTTGTCGCACGGGCGTCGGAACTCCCACCGAGGTGGCAGTGTGCCAGGAATATTGGCCACGCTTGTGGTTCTGTTCTCGGAAAAATATTCGGAAAATGCCTGGCATGCTGAAATCACGGTGTGTTTTTTTCCACTTCCTCCACCCTTTTTCCAGCTGTCGCCTGTGCTATGAAAAATTGGAACATGTGTGTCATAGTGCATGTGTTCGGGTGATCGGCGCAATCATTATCGCGTGAGAAGCGCTCTTTTATTTTCTGCGTTGACGTTATGTAACTATTTTCGTGAGCCGTTTGAAATCAGTCTGTTTTTTTAAAAAAACATAATTTTGTGGGGTTTTAACAAAATGTTTGCTTATAAAAATGTTCTTTATATGTAGTTTAAGGTATCCGACTACGTTCGAAGAAAAGATTTTGACAACTATTTATGATTTTTAGATGTATTTGACAATTATAAACAATATAAATGCAATAAAATTATTTGAAAATGTAATGTATTTTGAGAAATAGGAAAATTTTTAATAAATTTTAATGAAGTTTGACGGAAACGGTTCACACTCTACACAAAACTGTAATGCAGCCATCCTTTGCACACAAGTTATAGAATATAATGATGAATGAAAGGAAACAAAATCTAAGAAACATGTTGAGATGCAAAGAAGTTGATGGGTAAAAATATTCGTATTTATGTATTTTTTTATAAATTCACATCTTAATTTTTCTAAAAACACCAATAAATGAAAAAGTATTTCACTAACAATCATACTTTTGGTTCATTTCATTGCCCCTATTATTTAAAACACACGCTGAAATGTTTATGTCAATACCTCTATTAGTTTTGGGAATATCCTGTTAACAGTAAAGAATTTTCATGAAAATTAAAGACAAATGCTGGAAAATATGTTTTGCTTACAATTCCCTTGGATGAAAAGTTACACCTTCCTTTTCCTAGAAAAAATAAATTGTTTTGGATAGACTAAACTACAAGAAATAATTTTTTTTAAAAATGCCAATGTGGTTGATAACCAGTGTTTGCAACGTAGTCGGATACCTTAATTATGTCTTTCTGTTTAGCACCACTCTTAAGAAATTAAACCTATCGCAATATATCTTGTTGTCTTCAATTATGCTTAATTTAATCTGCTTGCTTGATCTAATATGCTTAAAATTGAGTTCTCTAAGCTCTCATTCTACGATTTTGTGCTCGTATTTGCATAGAATGTAGTACTTACTGTCTTTGCCTTTCGATCGTTAAATAAGAGAATCGTTAAAAGCAAAACTGCTGTACGAATTTCATTTTATTTTGTTCTAAAATGCATTTTGTGAAAAGTGGGTTAAGTTGTTTCATATCGAATAGGTAATCAAGTATAGTCATGCTTCGATAAACTTTACATCACCATAGAAATTAGTATTGATCTTGTTAACGATTTAGTAATATAAGGTCAAATTTCAAGTCTTTTTTTATTATAAAAGTAGATCTAGTTTCAACTAATACTTGTTTAATATTATGTTGTCTTTATATTTGGGCAGGGGAAAAATTTTACCCCCAAATTTTTCTGTGCATTAAAAAAAATTAACCATCAGATTCTATTGCGATATCATAACTACATTAAATGAATCTGTTAATTAAGAATTAGGTTTTGGAATTTTTAAAGTAGTGAACTTGTTAATGAGCACACTTTAAGTATTTGAATTTTCAAAGCTCTTACTCATCAAGAATAGAGAGTAAAATGAATTACAAAATCTCATTATTACAAGTACATAAAAATAAATCTCATCTCATTTCGGAAACATATCAACTCTACCAAACAAATACTGTGAACATTTTCTTCCTTATTGTAGTTATCTTTGGTAAATGAGATGATGGCGAAATCGTTCACGCCTTTTTTTTAATTTCTTCGTGTATGAAGTATAGAGAAAGCATCGCAATTGTCAACAAATTGGAACTCGAGATTTTGATAAATCTGCATGTTTTCAACCTCGCTGAGTTTGTAAAACACGTTGTTGGCATTATGTTCGCTTGTCCATCTGTCTGTGTGAAAGATAATTAAAAAATACTGCGAGTTAGACAGATAAAATTTAATATATAGTCTGTACATTTCTGTGAAGCAAAATTCGTTCAAAAAAAGTATCTGTTCTGTTGTTCTATTTTATGTTAACAAGAAAATTATGAAATGGTAAAAGCTGATGGTAAAAGCCAGTGCGCATATTTAACATGTATTGTTTTGTATTAACATCTATAGTTTTGATATCGCATCCAATTTTGAGCGAAATCCCTTAAAGGATTGACTGTCTATAGGAAACTGATAACTCAAAAACCCAATGACTCAAATACATATTACATTTGTGAGTCATTCTGTGACTACAATTGTGGTTCTGTGTGAGAACCCGCATGGCAGCGATTAATCGCGGAAAAAATTAATCAAGCATTACATGATGAATCCAGTAAAAATAGCCTAACACGTTGAATGCCATGGCAATTTTCAGAAATCTGACCTTAAATGACACTTTAATTTTAATTACATTTTTTGTTCGTTTTTTATTAAATTTTTTTGTTCATGTAAGCCTGCATTGAATTTTTTGTTCTTTTCCCAGAAGCCATCTACCGATATGAGCACTGATATACTACGAGTTTATTCGTTGCTGCACAAAAATGGCATGTAAGCGCAATACGAGATAACTCGTTGTCCTAGAAATGACCGCAATCTATGAGTTATCTTGTCAACGTGTTAATATTTCCTAACTTGTACGCTAGTGCCAAGCAAATCTTTAACTTTTATTAATGCACGATCATTCCCGTTGATTATTATTATTATTAAGTTTATACAACTGACATGTTCGGTGGTTGTTGAAACACTGCTGTTATTTTCCACAGAACTTCTCTCTCGAACATTTCACTTGCTGTTTCCTTCCTCGAGTCCCCGCAGCTCGAAGGACTCCACTCCAAGTCCATCTTTGACAGGCTCGAAATTAAAATATCACCTTCCCTCCTGCACGAAAGAAGGTAATCGAAACCTAGGCTCTCTATTTTTAGCCGCCGGGCCGAGAGCTCTGTGCTGCGGGGCGGCATTGTCTGGCTGTCGTGAGAGAAGCCCTTCGAGTACCTCGTGAGAAAGGAGGGGTTATTAATAATCTCCAGCCCCGGGCAGCGGAGACGAGTTTTTTATGGCCGATCTGTGTTAGTGGTTAAGTATGCTTTTTGCGCGAAGGTCTGCCTCCACTTTATTATTATTATTTTTATTATTTCCTCCGGCGAAACGAAGGAAAATATCGATTTAGTTGGAGGAGTTTTTTTTTAATTCGAAAACTTCTGCAGAGTGTATCGAAGGTTTTGCTAATGTTACTCCCGCTTTTCGCGAAAAAGGTCTATTGTATTAATGGCCCTTGCCTTATTTCTTATGTCCTTCTGTTTTCTGTGGACGTCTTTAATAATTAATTTGAAGATATTCCTGAATGTCTTTTGGAGTTTGCTGTAGTATTAGTGACTGTTTCAAAGAATTAAGTACGAAGGCTGTAGAACTAATCTTAAAAATGGAATGAATAAGTAATTTGGTTCGGTAGTCTCTTAATGTTAGTCAAAATAATCGAATTGCCACGTTTGCCATAATTCTTATTAAATCTGCGTATTGGATATTCCGGAATTTCATTATTTTCAAGGTTGCGGTGGACACAAAAAAGTTGTATCCCAGTTTTGGGAAGAGGCGGAAAAAGTTCCTATTCTACAATCTAACATGTGTATTTTTGAAACTATTCCTCTTATTGATATTTCATAAGGAATGTATTGGATTCAAATATTTAAAGCGAAGTAAAAAATAAATAAATAATTGTATAATTTTTTTTATTAAAATGTTTTTATTATCGGTTAAGACGATAATCAGAAATATGCTCATGTATTTAGATGATTATAATATTCTACTTAAGGAAGGGTTGTCACAGATTGAATAATGTTCTGGGCATCATCTAATTTCTTGTTTCTCAAATTTATTATTAGATGGAGTATTTCAGCTGCATCAGCCACATCGTCTAAATATCCTACCTCTCTTCTTTTTCACGGCCACGGTGGCCTGGTGGTTAGTTGAATGCCACGGCAATTTTCAGAAATCTGGCCTAAAATGACACTCACTCATTTGAAATAACTTTTATAATTATATTGTTTGTTCGTTTTTTAATAAATTTTCTGTTTGTGCGGGCCAGCATTGATTATTTGTTCTTTTCCCTGAAGCCCTATTTATCGGTCGACCCCAACAAATCCTGTCGATACTGCTACGTTCAGTGGTGGCGGGGGGATCGGCTATATGCAAGAAGAAGAAGCCCTATTTATCGATATTAGCACTGATATACTATGAGCTGCACAAAAATGGCGAGTGAACATAGCACGAGATAACTCGTGGCTGGCAGTCAACATGTTTAAAGCAGAAATCCACATTTATTAGAGTATGCGAGAGAGTGGTGCGAAATCCACTACCTCTCCCTACCTTATTTGGTTTTGAACGCTGAACTTATAGTATTAACCCTAACCGAATAATTAGGTTCATCCCCTACTAGGCGATACGATTTGAACCAAAGCATCGAATTTAAAATTTGCCATTTTGCGTGCAGCTAATTTGTAGTTAACACGTTGACTAACAACTACGAGACAACTCGTAGATTCTTTCTGGGACTTCTTGTATACAACCGGCCACCACTGAACGTAGCAGTATCTTTTCTAGGACTACGAGTGATCTCGTACTGTATTAAATTGCCATTTTTGTGCAATTACGGAAATAAACTCTTAGTGTATCAGTACTCATATCGATAGATGGCTTGTGGGAAAAGAACAAAAAAAAAAATCCATACTGGCTTGCATGGGCAAAAAATTTATTCAAAAAACGAACAAAAAATATAATAAAAATGAGTTCAAATGAATGAGTGTCATTTTGGGCCAGATTTCTAGAAATTGCCGTGGCTTTCAACGTGTTAAGTAATTGGAATCGCGAAATGGAAACTCACTCGAAATGTTCATTACGTATCAAAAAAACATTAGTAAATAAAACTGAACTGAACTATCCAAAGAGAAGGAACTAACTGGCCAAATGAATTGCACAGTTGAGTGGCTCCAGCTCGCTTTTAAAAACGAACTATTTCGAAAGGTCAATTAACTGTGGAAAGAGTTGTTAGTCATTGCGGGACACATGACTCACGCTGGGGAGTTTCCTTCCAGGCGAGAGAGACACCAGCGCTCCCGAAGCCAAGTGGCTCTCGGGACAGAGACATGGAGATGTTCTGTTTCACGGATGTGGGGTCGCTCCTCATGTGTAAGTACTCTTCAAGATGATCCCCCCCCTTTTTTATTTATATCGTCAGGAGAGGTAGATTTAGAATGTGTAGAGAGACAGGTTTTTTTAAAAATCATTTTCTGTGGTGCGAGTGTGGAAGTGATACAACCAGTGAAGTTGTTTTGCGGTTCACTTAAAACCTCTTATGTAAAGTTGCAGATCAGAATAGCGTGCGATGTGTGGTCCTTTCTTGATGTGAGTCATAGTTGATTGAGGCGTTACCTCATATGTTGGCAGAAGCATATAATTATATAGTTTACTAGCTGGTACCCGGTGCGATGCTGAAATCTTGATTATATCATTTGAAAGAGTTATCTTGTTTCATTAAGAATGATATTCATTTTCTTGTCGGATATGAATACATTCTTTGAAATAGAAGGATACATAAAGGAGAAGCTTGAATAGTATTTTTTCTATTTATATTATTCACAAACAAATTTTCATTTTTATATATTAGATGTATTTTTTTAGAATTGTAATGCTTAGTGTTCTTTCAGAAGGGTAATGAAAGAAACTGTTTATTGTATCTCCTTGATTCGCTTAATATTCTCAAGTTTATTATTTGAAAATGTGATAAAAATATTATTTATTAAACATAGAAAATGTATTGATACCATAAAATTTTTAATACAGTTGAAAAAATAATTTTTTTAAAGACTAAGATGGTGCGAAATTATTTATAATTTTATAATTTCGAACGTTACTGCAAAAAACGCAAAAATTTTATTAAATGTTTAGTTAAAATTACAAACCTATGGGATGGGTTCCCCTAAAACTTTCCCGCGCACTCCCTAATGAAGCTATTATATCAGAGAAAGACCTACATTGCATTTACGTACAATATCTACGAAATATTAGTGCTTAGCTTGAATGTAGCATGTCTTTATGTTCTGTAGCATCTTTAATCTGTTGTCTCCTCGGCGATTTATTTTGTGGTTAATTCATGGTTAATAGATGCGAAAGTATTTTGTATACTCTACATGATTGTGCTGTGTCTACATCCTGTAACTGCAAATAATAAGTAGTCGAAGTTTTATCGGAATCGGCAGCGCATAAGAGACATATAAACATTCATTTTTATTTATATTGATAGGTGAACATTTTTTTCCTATTAATATAAATTTTAGCTTGTAAAAACTTACAAATTTTCATTTTTAGTTATATAGATGATGACTATTCATTGTGATATATTTGTCAAAAATTGTTACAATTCTTTTGTGAATTATTTTTTTCTATTATTATTTCTTTTACTTTTGACGTTGTTACAAATATTCTTAATTGTTTATTGGGAACTTTAAAAACATTTCCAAAGATCCTATCGTCGCTTTTGTAATATCTGAAGGACAGGGGGTTACTTTGGAAACAATTGACATTTATCCTTTTGTTTTATTCTTTTTTTAAAAAATTGTCATTTTCCTGCTACTATTTATTTTCAAGCATGAAATTTCACGGCTCCTGACTATTAGTTGTTTTTCAAGGAATGCTTGCTTAGCAGACAATAATTCTATTCATTCTTGCCGATGAAAGCGACTGAATCTTTTTTTCTTTCTTGGAGGAGCCGAGTGTAACATAGATGAATGAATTGTCACAGTGAATAGATGAACGATGGGGACAGAGACTGAGATTCTTGAGTCAAGGTCTGAAATCTGCTGGAAACATCTTTTGTAAGCAACTCGGAAGGGGGCAATGCGTCGGTATTTTTGATCCTCTGCCAACAAGAAACGGAAGGCTATTTGAAGGCAATCCTTTTGAGCTGCATGATGTTCTGAGGATATAAGAGCTATTGAAAACTTCCTGCCATTCTGCCGTTTTATATTCTATGGGTTTAATTTCCGTTATTTATAGACGAGAAGTACAAATTTTCAGTGATACGAAAAGCCTTTGAATTGAAAGGAAGTTTTCATTGAGAACAGGATTTATTTCAAGGTGCTAAAGAATTTCGATTGTTTATCCAAGAATAGGTTTCGCTGCTTGAAAAGAAATTGAATCGTATTATATATGAAATACAATTAAACGAATCACTTAACACATTGTGTGCGGGTACATTTCGCAGCGGAATTGTACCAGGAGCGGGCGTTTTTTGTACCCACAAACAAACCATGTTGTTACACTAATCCGTACTAGTACGTGACCAGCGCTCAAGTATCAATCGTTGGAAAACGTACTAGTACGTGTCCCGCATATAGCGTGTTAATAAAATGCGTGATTTTACACTTTTTGAGTGTAATGATTTATTTAAGTGTTTTGAAAATCGGAAAAATATAGTTATTGATTTGCTTTTATTCCTAAAATTATTCAGAAAATTTTTGCTATTATTATTTTTTTAATAATAACATAGGTTTTCAATGAAAAAAACTTTTAAAAAAATATGATTAACCCGAAAGTCAGGCACAAAAATTGTATATCACTTACTAATTTTTCATGATTTTTCCCCGTTTGATAAAAGCATATCTTTATATTGTTTGGCTGCTGTTTTTATCTTTTAAGTAATTGTAAATTTTAACTTTTTTAGTGTTATTTATTTAAAGTCATTATAACTGGGAAATTCGGGAATCGTCAGAAAATTCCGGAAAAGCGAAAAAAATCTGAGATTAAAAAAATAAATGCGTTAATTTTTATTGATCATGATAATTCGCTGTAATTCTTGGCTAAGAAGGATATAACATCGTTGGCAACTAATAAAAATCAAACTTTTACTGATAACCTAAAGCAGACTAAAAGAAATATTAACCACCTTATCTAATTTATTGCATATATATATAAATATATATTTTCGCAAGCTGTTTTTGTTTGTTCTTTTTCAAGATGACATGTTATCGGCATAATGAACGAAAAGGGTTTTGCGCATATGAAAAAAGGCATCCTAATTAAAACTCAGCTCCTGTTGCTGTTATGATTTTTAAGATTTAACCTCTCTCTTATTTAAAAAAAAATGTATGGAAATTATTCCCCCTTCTTTTTTCTTAGTTCGAACATCAAGCCGACCACTTGTTATAAGACTGGAAGCCTATATATATTTTTGGTATAAGTATTCTAAACTGGATTTAAAATACTGATCCGTCTTTATAATTCCAAAACAGTTTATTTTAATTAAATAAGTATTTTGTAATAACTATTTTCCCCCTCTTCTCGGAGATCTTGTTGAATTTCTGAATTATAGGACGTTATTGGTATTATTTCCGTTACGCATTTTTTGTTGTTGTTTCGCTTTAAACGTATGAATATAGGTTGCAAAATTCTTTATATGACTTGATACTGTGGACGGTTTAAAATGGACATTGTTGCTAATAATGTAATTTCACATTTTAATTTGGTGTTCGTTTAAAATTCCCCATGCATTTAGTAAAATGCTCCCTAATTTAATAATAATACGAAACGCGAGAAATTAATTTGGTTGATAATTTAAGATACACATGACCTTTGTAATTAAAAAAGAATGTCAGCGTTTTTCTTATGTGGAAACTGTATATGAAACTGTTTGTCACAAAAATTTATAAAATTCATTCATACTATCTTTTTTAAATGCATACCTTTAAAACATTTTTCTATTTGTACAATAAAGAAAGAAAAAATGATAAGGACTCATTTCCCAATTTTTTTCTCTCTTTTATAGGTTACACATTCAACGAGCGTGCAAGCGATTTTAATTTTTTTTTTTAATTATTATTACTGCTAAAGATTTCATTGAAGCATTTTTCTTATTTTGATGCAAAAATTTCATTTTGTATTTGTGAATGAATTTTTTTTCTGTTAATAGAATTATTATTCATTTCTGATTATCGTGTTAGCAAACAGAAACGGATTATTTCATTCCGTCAAAAAATGTATATTTTTGTGTTGCATTCTTTTGTCAGTAAATTTGACACACACACACACACACACACACACACACACACACACACACACAC
>JAPMOQ010037680.1:810442-860095 GCA_026543055.1 Argiope trifasciata | reverse complement strand
TTTGCAGCATTAGGTTGCAAAAATATTTTGTACAAAATTCTGATTTGCTCTGTGTGTGTGGGGGGGGGGTCTCTCCATGCTACTATTATTATTATTTTTTAAAAAATATCTATAAAATTGTGCCCCATGAAACATTTTGTAAAAATACTCCCCAAAATAAATAATATTAAAATGAAATCAACTATCGCAGATTTCAAGTTTTCATGTGGGAACATTAGTATTTTTTAAGTTTTTATTTGTCTTAATTTATTAAAGTCAATCTAATCTAATTCAAACTCTAATAAAACGGGCATCATTTGTTGAAAAAAGTGTTCTCGCATTGCAGGCTTATGTAATATCAACATGCGAACGATAGGTTGATGAAACGCTGTATTAACATAGTGGCAAGTTAGATTCAAAACACATACGAGTGCAATTTTCTGATAATGTTTCTCATGATTTTATTTATTTTAGTATTAATCATACGTTAATATGTACGTGTCGATGGAAGAACAGAAACAGCGGTTTTTATTAGTCTGCTGTGCACAGCTATGGATAATGTGTAAAACAATTTCTGTATGTTTTATTGCGTTTCCTTCCTTGATATACACTGGTGACAAAAGTCATGGGATGACTGTTAATATCGTGTCGGTCTTCCTTTTGCCCGGCGAAGTGCAACAACTCGACGTGTCATGGAGTCCACAAGGCGTTGGAAGTCCTCTGCAGGAATATTGAGCCATGCTGTCTGTATAGACGTCCATAATTGTGAAAGTGTGGATGGTGCAGGAGTTTGGGCACGAACGGACCTTTCGATGACGTCCCATAAATGCTCGATGGGACTCATATCGGGCGATCTAGGTGGCCAGATCATGCGCTGTAATTGTCCGGAATGTTCTTCAAACCAATCGCGAACAGTTCTGGCCCGGTGACATGGCGCATTGTCCTCCATAAAAATCCCATCGTTGTGTGGGTACGTGAAGTCCACGAATGGCTGCAAGTGATCTGCAAGCAGCTGAACATAACCATTTCCAGTCAATGATCGGTTCAGTTGCACCAGAGAACCGAGTCCATGCCATGTAAAAACAGCCCACACCATTATGCAGCCACCACCAGCTTGAACAGTGCCTTGCTGACAGTTTGGGTCCATGGCTTCGTGGGGTCTGCGCCACACTCGAACTCTACCATCAACTCGTAACAACTGAAATCGTGACTCATCTGACCACGCCACGGTTTTCCACTGGTCTTGGGACCAGTCGATATGCTCACGAGCCCAGGAGAGTCGCTGCAGGCGATGTCGTGCTGTCAGTCAAGGCACTGGAGTCGGTCTTCTGCTGTCATAGCCCAAGGAAGACAAATTTCGCCGCACAGTCCTATCGACACGTCCCTCGTATGTCCCACATTGATTCCTGCAGTTATTTGACGAAGTGTCGCGTGTCTATTAACATTGACCATTCTACACAGACGTCGGCGGTCTCGGTCGTTAAGTGCAGGTGGTCGCCCACTGCGCTGTTCATGATGGAATGTGATGCCTGAAATTTCATACTCTCGGCACACTCTTGATACTGTGGATCTCGGAATGTTGAATTCACTTACGATATCCGCAATGGAATGACCCATGCTTCTAGCTCCAACTAACATTCCACGTTCAAAGTCTGTTAATTCTCGTCGTGCCCCCGTAAATCACGAAAAACCTGTTCACATGAATAACTTGAACACAAATGAAAGCTCTGGAAAACGAACTGCGCATTTATACTTTTTCGCTGCGATACTACTGCCATCTGTATATTTGCATATTGCTATCCCATGACTTTTGTCTCTTCAGTGTATATATTACACAGTTTCGTGTTATGAGTTAGATTTTTCACTCAAACATTCTCATAAACAGTATTTTGATAGAAATTTGCCTTTGGCGACAAGCTGGTTCATTTGGAAAATTGATTGTATTTACTTCCAATGAAATGTTGTATGCATTATACTAATCTTAAGCATTACAGCCACGATGAAAAAAAATTTATACTCGCACAACAAAATATTTTTAAGTATTAAAATTGTGAGAGGTATTAAAGCTCTATTTTAACGGGGGATCTTGAAAGTATGCTAGGTAACGTGGATCAAATCGTAGTACTACGACTCCCGCCTTAATAACTCTACTTCTACAATATTCCTAGTGTACAATTTCAAGGTCCCTGATGTTTTGGTGCTGCTAAAAACGAGATTTACCTGGTTCATCTGTCTTCCCTCTTTCTGGTTGCCGTGACTTTTCTATAATTCCTCATGCAAATTTATGATTATATACTTGCTGGTACCCGGTACGTTGCTGCCGCAGAAGAAATAATTTTGGAGATTCGTTTGAAATTGAAAACAACTCTCTTGTTTCATTAGGAGTGATAGAAAGAATATTTATTTTCTTGTTGGCAATGAATACATTCAATGAAATGGAGTGTTAAATTCATGACTTTAGGGTTAACAGAAAATATTATTCATTGTTTTAGGGTTAACAATATTTTTTGTTTTTCCATCTTCAGCAGAAACATCAAAGAAAAAGTTGGCGTATTCACCAAAGACAGTTTTGTCGATACATTGTGAAATTTCTTAGTGTCATTCGATGAGACAGAAAGTGACTTCACTTAGTGCTTTTGTTTTGTGGTGAAAACTGAAAAAATGTACCTTGGAAAAGGCAATAAGTGAATCTAGAAGGGGGGTGGTTGAAGAAAAATAAAAATAGCAATTGCTGGTAGGTTCAGATCTTTCCACGACCCACAAATACAGGGCAACGATTGAAAGAAATAAATGAAGAAAAACTTTCAAGGGAGTATAAATGATAGGTTTAAAAAGAGAATTTCTGCTTGTCTTTGCCGTAATTATCACCTGCACAATTCTAAAGAACTGGGTCACGTGCTGTGTCGTGACTTCTCGCGAATTTTCCTTTTTCCCCCCCCTTTTTTTTTCTTTCCTTCTCTGCTCATTAGCTCGCCGAAATTGAAAAGAGCTTTTTAAATATTTGAAGAATGTGGAAGAACCTGAATGCCACTGCGTCCAAAGGTGTACGGGATGCTTTCTCTCTCCCTCTCTGAGAGGGCTTGTGAATGGTTAATATGGAAAAGACAGCGGTCACGTGTTTGCCTTTCGAAATTTGATTTCCTGGCTCCCCGCCCCCTTTTTCTGATTCGCCGATAGTTTAGTGATTTTTAGAATTGGTTTTTGTATGTTGATGCTTCTTTCCATTTCCGATTTTTTTTTTTTTTTGAAAGCGTATGCTTTATATATTTTCTGAGAAAACGTGAAAATTTACATTTTGATTGGATCTTTTGTAAATACATGATATTCTGCAAATTGACAGTGAAATAAATATTGCGGAACCAAACAGTCTTTTTTTTTTCGCAGTTTTTCAATTCACAATCTCATTGTTTTTCACGTTTAGGTTTCGTTGCTTTTCCCTTTGCTTATGAACTAATTATTTTTATTGCTGTTATCTATACATAGTACTAAATGGAGTTCTCTTAAACCGTTTGTTTATTTGAACCAAAAAAACACGAGAAATAGTTTACGGTTATTGGCGATACTTATATCATTTTGTAGAGCACTTATTGGGGGAGTTTTTAGAACATTAGAATCGCATCAAAATCAAAAAAGGGAGTTTTATGATCGCGACTTGAATTATTCCGGACGTGAGCGTAAGGCCGCGTTGGGCCTGGTGGTAAGATCTCTGCTTCGGAACCTTTGGTGTTAAGGTTCGAGACTCGATTCCACCGCAGAACTGTCGTGTAAGGGAGTCTCTTGCACGTTCAATCTGTCAGACCAAACATCCTCTCGCTGATGTGGTTGTGGAGAGGTTTAGTTTTGGTTTGGTTTAGTTATATTAACGTTCCATTTTAAAGCAACACTAGGACTATTTTGGGACGGACCTCGTGATTTTGAATCACGGTCAGATGAGGAGGGCGACACCTCCACGCCACGCCACACCTGCGGGAGGATATTTGGCCTGACAGATTGTACATGCAAGAGACCCCCTCACACGACGGTTCTTCGGTGGAATCGAGTCTCGAACCTGAAACCCTCCGGTTCCGTAGCCGAGACCTTACCACCAGGCCACCGCGTTCCTGTGGTTGTGGAGAGGGGGAAGTGCCAGCTCAGGTGTCGTCCTTGTCATCATCCGACCGCGGTTGAAAATGATGAAGTCCGTCCTAAAATAGCCCTAGTGCTGTTTTACAACGGGACGTGAATATAACTAAATTAATCGAAACCGTCCCAAAATAACCTTGGTGTTGCTTCAAAACTTGGCATTAATATAATTAAACTAAACTAACCCCCTACAGTCTAGATCATTTTCACGCCCACATCTTATTGAGACACGAATATCTTCAGGCATTGATTACGAGCAGGATTGTAAGAGAAGCCAAATTTATTCAAATGCAGGAATGGAATTCCGCAGTGCATTTGAATGTGTCGTCGGATTAGACGGAATTGCATCGGAAGTGATGGAAGGGATCTGATTTCATGATGGACTTCTCCGGCGGTCATTTCTCTGTCGTACTTCTGATAGAAAACCCATTTTAAAAGTTGGGTTATAAAGGTTACGGATCCGAAATGAATGCATTCATTATAATTTTTATCAAAATGGAAACAAGGGATATTTGAGTGTCCTTGAACTGCCTCTGTAAACAGATTAATTTATCACCTTACATAGTGATTAGCACTGCATGCAGAAAGTTATTTTATTTTTTGAGTTATTTACCTTTATCGAAAGGTTTGCATCGTGGTTCGAATCTTGATTCTAATACAGCTTATGCTATCTATTTTATATATGTATATATGGGAACTCCAACTCTTTCGTAAGTCGGAAAAGCAGCGAAACTAGATTAAAATGCCTGTTTTGCTCGCATTAGTGTAAATTTTAAAGCTTTTTTTTCCTTAAAATTCCATGATTTCCATGAAATTCCATTAATTTCAAATGAAATCTAATTTAATTGCTATTTATTTCTTTTTGGGTTGATTTTGTAGTTCAAGAAGGTGATTTTACCATATATTTTTGCACCGGAAACAAGAATTATGAATGAAACTGTGGCAACATCAATTAATACTTTAGAATGACATCGATTTTCGAGTAACATATATTCGTTGTCTGTTTCGTAACTTCTTTTATAAATAGTTTTAAATAGTTTTAATAAGTTTATAAATAGTTTTCTTAAAATTGTTTATTTCACTTATTATCTATTTAACATGAAGACGAAAATATTAATTATTTCTATTCTAAGAAAAATATCATGCTTGGGTAAGTTCTTTCTCAATACAAATTTCTGGTATAATATATCAAAGCATTCTGCTTCTTACGTTATTGTTCTTAAGATGCAAAAAATTTTCTTTTGTTTCTTAAAATTATTGTATTCTAGATTTTAAAAAAGTTATTGAGTTGTTTATTACTATTTTTTATTAATCTGAGATTTTTCATACATCCATTTCCTTAGCATTTATCTTAGCAGAGATAATGTCCGACATTTTATGTCAAAGAGCAATCGCTTTCATTATATAATAATTACGAATTTATCGCGGATTATCAACATGCCCTTGGTATTAATTTAGATTATTGAAACTTGCTTATAGTTTCGGGGAACATAAGAAGATTATTCAATCAAATGAATGTTAAGCAAGACGAAATTATACATTTTTCGTCGTTAGTTTTTGCATTATATAAAATTTTGTTCTGTCCTTCACTTGAATCTAATTGGACGAAATTATGTTTTTAAGCACTTTTAACGCAGTGGCATATATTAAGATGTACGTGCACGGTTTGAAACATCGAAAATCGTTCAAAATATCGAATATTTTTTTAATTGCTTCAAAATGTTCTCTGGTCCTTTAGCTTTCAACCAAAAGGTTGTCAATATTTGGAATATTCCTCGAGTTATAAGGATTTTTTGGAGGCACTTTCACTACAAACTCTAGTTCCGGTATTTTTTAAAACTCGTTTTATGAAAAATGTTGTTCCCACTATATTGTTTCACACAAACAATCGTAACTCGACAAGAAATGAACCAAATGCAATTATTTATCTATCAAAATAATCTGTATGATAAACAGTGGATGTTTTGTGCCTCCATCAAAGTTATATTTATAGAAATAAAATTTAAAATGTATTAAAAATTAAAAAATATTGATGAAGAAAATTGTTAAAAAAAACATACATTTTTATAACTTTATTGAGGCAGGCAACATGAAGACTTATATAAGGCATCATTTTCAACTACAATGGTGTATCTGTACAAATTAGAATTTAAGATGTAGTGTTTCAAAAAATATACTAGTTAGTTCATTAAATATTAATAGTGTAATATGGTTTTTTCTCACCGAAATGAGTTTAAACTTATTTTAATGACCTACAGTGAAGAATTGAATTTTTAAACTTAATTTTTTAAAAACTTTTAGTGCATACGTACATTTTAATGAAGTTACTTCTTGTGCGTTGTCTGTGTGGATAATCTGGTTTATGTCTGCCTGGTTTCAATTAAAAATAAAAGGAGTGTTGACGTAGATTTGAGTTTATCACTCATGTTCCATATTTAATACTAAAACACGCTTAAAAAGAAAGTTACTCCAAAATTCAGACTATTTTCCCCTTGCTTGTTTTTCAAGTGGAAAGTAAATAAGCCAATACTTGTGTTGATAAATTTTGTCTTGCGAAGTTATGAAACTTTCTAGAGATGTATATTTTCTGCGGAATCAGTCACAAATTTGTGGCAGTTATTATTGTTGACTCTCACTTTTGATCTTGAACATGAGGAAAACAATTTAAAAGAAAATTAAGAATGTTCATTTCGAAATTACCTTTGAAAGCCCAGAAACCATTTTTTAAAAAAGTATCTACTATTTTTAATATAACCTGAGCTATGCGAATTGTTGAATTTTGCGACTCATTTGCATGATTTCTACGAATATTAATGACAGTTTATTCGTGCGTTTGTAGCAAATGGAGTAATTTTTCTTGGATAATTTTGCCAGTCACATTTTTCATCGTTCTTTTAGATGTGAATGGCATCATATTTTTTTCTGTGAAATTTCGAGCTTAAACCGTAATTATTCTTGTAAATTCTGTTGAGTAATATGGGTAATGTTTCTGCTTATAATGTTTTCGAGGTTGTGTTGATCGATTACTGACCGTTCATTTTGGGTAGGAGAGGGCGGTGGATTACCATTGAGTAATGCATTAATTTAGAGAAACGCAATATTAGTTCAAAGATTGAAGAATAAAGGTGAGTTCACACGAGGCTAACTATTTTGCGCAGACGTTGCCTTTTTACCGTTGTCACGGCATTGTCCTCGTGTGTACAGTTGAGACAACGATGTTTGGACAATGGACAACCATTGTCCCGTTGTGGTCACTTGATTTTCCGGGAGTAGGCGTGATCTTCTTTTTCGCGCACTAATTAGCCTCGTGTGAACCCACCTTTAGATTGTAAAAAGAAAGTCTTTTGAAAGCAATTAAAAAAAAGCTTTTTATATGGGTAGTGAGTTACTTTTCCATATTCTACTTTTGAGCTAAGATTTTAAAATATGAATGAAATTCAAATAACGAGGAATTCTTAATAGAGGAGACATGGATAATTAATGGTAATAATACGCGAAAAATTTAAGCATTGGTTTTGGAAAATACCTTTCCATGCAGTAAAATTTTGTCAGACCCGAACTTCGCTTCCTCTAGTTTCACAAATGGGGATTACCATGATTATTCTTGCATTTTTCAACTTATGTTATCAGATTGGTTGACATGAGTGGATTTCAACGCGATAAGACACGTTCTGTCACAGTAAATGATCAGTGACGCGGATATTGCTCTAAATTCGCTTGTTAGTAGCAGATATTTGCAGATAAACTTTTTCCTACCTTAAAAACTTCGTGTATTTTATTTTAAAAAGACGTAAATAATTTGACTTTCTTTAAGCAAGTCACTGTGTTAACTATAAAGCAAATCGCATTTTTTTTTTCGTGTTTATTTAGAATCAGCGCTGAAAATTTTTAGAAAACTCGTGCTATTGCATCATTTGCAAAATTGAACAGCCAGTGCATAATTATTTCTACATTATTCTATAATCAGCTGAGAAATTACATGTGATCCCCCTTTTTATCCGAGTCGTCTGTTTGCACATTCGTTGCCATTTACGCGCCTGTGCATTACAAATAATACGCAATGGTACCAAACCATCTATGCTGTTAGATGACACCTTCTCTACTGCAGTTAAAAGGTAGCAAAGAAAGGGTGATCTCATTGGATAGAGGGTCCTGATATCGGGCGAGGGTAGTGGCAGTGAACACGTTAAAGATGTTTCACTCGGTTGTGGTTTGCGACAATTGTTTAAAATGCTTTTTTTTAACACATTGCTATAAATTAGTATGTTTTAAAGAAATGAAACAAATTATCTTTTCCGATAATTTCATGATCTGCGAAATTGACGCTTTACAATTATATATCTACCCTTTTCGTTTACTTTCACAGTCCTAGCTGGTACCCGCAGAAGAAATAATCTGGAAAATATCGTTGGGAATTCGAGTTATCTTGTTTATTTAAGAATATTTATTTATTTGACGGCAATGAATACATGCATTGAAATGGAAGGATATATAAAGGAGAAGCATAAATAGTATTTGTTGTATTTTTATTATGCTATTCTATAGACAAAAATTTCATTTTTGTGTATTCTCATAGAATTGTAAAACTTGGCGTTCTTTCAGAAAGGTCATGAAAGAAATTATTTTATTGCATCTCGTGATTCGTTTCATATCCGTGAAGATTTCTCAAGTTGAATGCTGGAAAATGGGATTAAAATATTTTCTTTTAAAATTGTTTAAACATAGAAAATATATTTACACCATAAAATTTTAATATAGTTGAAAAGATAAATTTTTTTTGAAAACTAATATGGTGCAAAATTATTTGCGCTATAATATTTTCGGAAGTGACTGCAAAGAACATTTATTCAATGTTTAGTTAAAAATAAAATCTGTCGGATGGGTTCCCCTCAAACTTTCTCACACACAACTATTATCTCAGAGAAAGACTTGCTTTGAATTTATAGTCAATAGCTACGAAATATTAACGTAATATAATCCTAAAGTTACAAATTGAATGTAGCATCTTCACTGAATCTGTTTTCTTGTCGAGTTATTTGGTGGTTAATCCACGGTAAATAGATCCGAAAGTATTTTTTATACTTTAGATGATTGTATTATGCCTTCGCATATTCACTTTTATTTATATAGACAGGTGAAAAGAATTTCCTATTGATATATAACTTTGAACGGTGTTCTTTCTCCAGGTAAGAAAAGCAATGGCGCCATGAAAACGAGCTCCGTGGGCTCCAACTCCCGGTCGCCCACGCCCTCCCCCATGGAGGGCAAGCACAGTCGTTTCGCCATGCTGGGGCGGCTCTTCAAGCCCTGGAAGTGGAAGCGGAAGAAAAAGAGCGACCGCTTCGAGCAGACGTCCAGAAGTAAGTGACCTCCATCCAGCGAGGAATAAAATTTCTATCTCCATTTACTGGCACAGTTATAGTCTTTCTTCGAGGAACATGCGAGGTTTTACCTTTTACCATAAGTATGGTCAGGAATGGCCCTTGTCCCAAAAAATCCAAATCAACCAACCATCGAGGAACATGCGTTCAAAAATGTGCATTCATTACTAAATACGTATTAACATTTGAATTGATGTTCTAACTGGTACCCATCGCGTTGCTAGGGCCTGGAGGTGAGTTCTTCGGCTTCGCAACCGGAGGATTGCAGATTCGAGGCTCGATTCCACCGGAGAACCGTCATGCAAGGGGGTCTGGTGCACGTTAAATCCGTCGGGGCCAAACGTCCGCCCGCTGATGTAGTGTGGAGAGGGAGGGGTGGGGGGTTGCCAACTCAGGTTTCGTCCTCGTGATCTGGCCGTATTTCAAAAGGACGTGGTCTGTCTCCTAATAGCCCTAGTGCTGCTTCAAAATGGGACGTTAACGTAACTAAAATAAAACGTGCTTTGCTGGTAGATCTGCTTAATGAAGAACGTTTGGGGGGGGAGCATATTTTTTGACGAAGCAATTAATAAGATTTCATGCCCTGCAATTACATTCAACTTCTGTGCTTAAATATAAGGAATGAATTCCTTTTTACTAAAGCAAAACAAAATGCATTCTACTTCTTTTTTTGTTTTGTTTAACAAGTCAGCATGCACTCCCGAACTACTAAATTTCAGTGGCATGTATCATTCCTTGGGCTTGTTATGGAATTGAAAGATTACCAGGTCTCCACCCCCCTGTTTTTTTAGAAAAAATATTCAAAAATAATACTCATATTTGATGGAATTATATTTTTACAATTTTCTGCCGTCTCCCCCCCCCCCCAATACTTATTATTAAAGAAAGTTCATAGGATTTTAATTTTACTTCAAATATTGTAAAGTAGAATAATGTTTCAAAAATTTCCCTTTTACAGCTATGTAAACTAGCAGTGTTATTTTAACAATATTAGTTTCGATTTCTGATTTTGCATTCTATGGAAAACGTGACTGTTTACATAAACATGTGTTTAAAAAAAATCATGTTGGCAAAGCGGCCTCTTCACTTTACTAGTTAGTCGAAACACCAATCGAAATCCCCACCCCACCTCCAAAATAAATATAAATTTAAAAAATCATTATGAAAACACATATATATATATTAGTTAAATAACCCGTTGAAGTTCGTATTTTAAGTTACACGTTAAGGAATTTGAATTTTTAAAGTTCGTTGTTGTGACTTACGACACTCTACAAGACCGCTGTCATATACTGTCGGCGATTTTAAGCCAAAATGGGCGTCTCTTGTTTTTGCAGTAGCTCCAACTAGGGCCAAGAGTACTACTTGGCTTCTTCATACTTCACATTCTCTTGCACAACCCCTTTTTACAGGGGGGCGCATTCACACACTACTCACAGAACACACAGAATAACAACCATGGCGGAACCGGGACTCGAACCCGAAGTTGCCTACGTTAAGGGTTTTTAATCGATTGAGTAATTTTTATGTTTTTCAAAAGTACATTTAATTTCTGTATTTTAAGTAATTTGAGTAATCCAAAAATTTTCATATTGCTGTTATTGTAATTCCTTGTTTTTTATAATTTACTTTAAGAGAAATGACACTGGACAAAAATATTTCAAAACCTTAGCGACGGAAATTGGGGGAAAATAATAAAGTTCAGTTTTTTTTATCCAATCAAATGAGGCTTTTATTGTTCAATTCCTACTATTAGTTCACGCTTTCCCTATATATATTTATTTATATATTTTGTTCAAATTTTCTGACGTGAATAAAATATTTTTTATTCACCCGCTCCAGTTCGAATACATTTTTTTAAAACGTAGTGGATGACACACGATGTTAATAGTTTTTTAAATATTAATTCCTTAAATTAAAATTTTCATTAATTTCTATTTGGTCGCCAAGTTCTGAGATTACTGACACGACATCCGATCATAAAAAATATATATGTATATATAAGTAATATAAGAAAGTAGGAATTGAATTAATTTTCTTGACATATGTTACTTTTCTTTACTTTGGATTTGCTTTTGTTTTCTATTTTTCGGCATAGATGAATGAAATTTCATATAAATGATAAAATTCTTCAATTACAATTTTAAACACCTCAAAGATATTCGCAGGTGACCCTCAGTTGCTCTTTGAAAACTACCTTTTTGTCCTCACGCTGCGTGATAGAAAAAAAAAAAAGTCGACGAATTGGCGAAAGTATGGATAACTGCGTAGTTGATTCGTCAACCCCGGGGTAACTGTTTTGACGGTAGTAATTAAATTATAGGCTTTCAATCGATGCGTTGCAGACGCTGTCGCTCGTCGTCTGTCGAGCAAAGTTTCGTGAAACATACACCCCTCTCGTGCTCACGACATGCTTTGCTTCCTTTGCAGCCCTGGAAAGAAAAATTTCGATGCGTTCAACCAAAGAAGAGCTTATTAAAAAAGGTGTGCTTTTGCCCGATGGGATTGATAAAGACCAAGATGGCAAAATAAATGGTGAGTTGTTTGTTTCTTGACATTTTGTATATATCTTTACAATTGTATAATCAAGCTAACTATTGGTTAATCCGGGTAACTATTGTATAAACCAGCTAACTATTTGGTAGCTATTGTATAAACCAGCTAACTATTGGGTTACAGTGAAACTGGACTGGGACGTAATCTTTACTGTATCAACAGACGTACTTTGTCTTAAGGTAGGGTTCCATCAATTACTATTGGTATTAAAAATAAATATTTAAAATGCAACAAAAAGTAAGAATGAAATCAACGACCACAAATTTTAAGTCATCATGCGAGAACATTATTTTTTAAGTCATTACTTGTCTTAATTCATTCAATTCATCAACCAGTTTAAACCGGTTTGAAACAGACTTTTATCGGTCCTTCTCTCTCTTTATTATACATGTTGCTGTTTCTGAAAGATAAACTCTTTACCAATGAATTTTTAAACAAATTAATTTATATAGAATTTTTATGAAAACAACTCTTTTGCAAACACAAACTGCTATTTTCTAATTTCTGATATTATAAAACAGTTTTCATAATGGATTTATCTTAAAACAGGAGTCAAATCCTTCAATGTTTCTCACTTTAGAATGAATGACTATTTCTCCATTGGAAACAAAGAAAATACGTTTATCGAAACTGTTATTAAACGCGAGGGAATTTTTTTGTGTATATTATAAAAAATTATTTGATTTCCTCGGAAAAAATTACATTCCATGGAAATAGCAGTTACGATGGCATAGTTCTATGCCAAGCTTTTAAAAAATGCTGGAGTGAGGAATCGAATAAGGGATACGAGGTATCAAAATATTTTGCCCGTCAAATTATAATCCTGTGTTTTTAATAGAAAACTAGAATAAAGCCTTCCATTTTGTTTTGAAACTTTTCCAACACACTAGCAGGAATAAATTTTGTACGATTCATTTTTATAGGATGGAAGGAAAGCTAAATCAGTCAAATTTATAAACCACTGTAGTAGGCATTCAAATCTTTATAATATTCATAATTTACTTGAAATTATGGACTTAAAATAAGCAAAGGCTAAGAACTACATCTTTTTTTTTCCTTCCTCATTTTCTGTTTACGAAGTATACAGAAAGTATTGTTATCATTAAAAAAAATCCAATTTCGGTGTTTGACGAATTTCCATGTTTTAGACCTCGATTTCGAAAAACCCATTTTTGACATTATGTCTGTCAGTGACAAAGGTAATTAATAGAAAATAAAAACTCTTTGAGCTAGAGGGATGGAATTTGGTATATTATCTTTACATCAGATTTGTATATCTCTATCATTCTATTAAGAGTAAATCTAATCTGTCCGGCTGTTCGAATATAATTTAACTCTGGACGATTCCAAGTTTCTCGGATATTTTTAGTTACGCCCACATACCAGACGGCCTCTAATTCTTCGTAAAAAATCAGCCAAATGCGTCGTTTGTGTCACAACTATGCGATTATTGCACTGAAAGGCTTACACAGCACTTTTACTTCTTTGCCTGTATTCTTTATACATCGCTTTCGTCATTGTGACGTATGATCGGTATCATCTGGTGGTTTCCTGCAATTTGTTTTGTATGTTTTTTGGAGATGAGTGTAGACATTTTACGGTGATATATGCATTTTAGAGTTCGATTTCTGTGTGACTCAGAATTTTCCTTTATTTATGGCCATGAGTGTATTTGCAATCTGAATATTGTTATATAAGGCGAGGTCATTATGAAAAGAAAAGCAGGAGTAATCTCCCAAAAACTTTTTTGCATGCTTTTAACCCTCTCGCCTACCTCTTCTGTCTGCGAAAATTTGTTTTCCCATTGCTTTTCTCCGCAATAGAACAAACAAAAATAAAGACACGTAAACAGTTACAAATGGCTTTGAGCGTTTAAAAGTTTAAAAATGTGGAACAACACATGAAACGCGTTACTGCCACCCTCCAGAAGTTTCACTTGAATTCGTTAAGAACGACGAAGGGGTTGATGTGGGTGTTGTCACCCACTTCCACCAAAATTGTCCTCTTTGGTTAAGGCAGCAAACGTAATTGGCGTACAATGATTGCGAAATGTTTACTCTTGGCTTGATTTTAATATTCATTGAATCTGTCGAGTGATTTTAGGCGATTAATCCTTGACTTGAGTTTACTAGAATTTTAAAACTGAATATGTATTCTAGATGCCCTTCCCAGCCGATCGGAACCAAACTTTGGCACAGAAGTACAATGTAATTACATAATCGCGAACCAGATGTGATGTATTTAAGTCATTGTGTTTTTAAGTTATTGCGTTTACTCGTTTCCTGAAATACAGATCCACCTACAGGCGGCCAACCCGTTACTGGATTGGCACAACATTTCATAAGTGTCGACACCACAATTATGATTTTGCTCATCTAGCTATCTTCTTTTTCACTTACTGCATTAATAGGCTTTGCATGGATTTTGCTCAATTTAATATCAACATTTTTGGGCCACATTCTCAACTCACCAAGCACAGACAGATACACATTTTTGAAAAATGTGGTTTTTTAACTCGGCTTGGAATGAACTAAAATTGTAAATTCGTCGAAGTCTTAGGTTCTAATTTTTTGACGATTACAGTTTTTCTAAATTTCGGATACGGGGAAGTAAAAATATCTATTATTAAATATTAGGTTAAAATCAAATGAGAGGCGAATTATTGACAGACATCTGTTTGTCATAAATTTCGAATAATCTAAATTTTTTGAACCGGACTGCTCGAGGCTAGTGTCATTGATTTGCAACGTACTAATTAAATGTTTTTTGTTAAATATTGAATTTTAGTTATCAAGAAATTATTAAAAACAAACTAATCGTTTCTTGGAGAGAAATTTTGTGACAAATAATTTTTTTCTCATATTTGATTTAAAATATAAACATTTCTAATAAGAGTTTCGTTTGTACTATAGTTTTAAATTGCCTTTATCACAGATATTTAACTATATAAAGCCTTTTTATCAAACTGTTCTTTTGGAATATTTAAATTGACTCATTGCAGTTGATATTGAAAAATGCGAGAATGGTTTCAGGTATAACCCTCTCCTGTTAATGTGTACCGTTTAATCAAGTAAGTGCTTAATCGCTAAATAACAATACTAGCTTTTATCCGAATAACGCTTTCTTCTGCCTTAACACAAGATAAATTCAAAAAAAAAAAAAAAAAAAAAAAAAAACCCACCGTCTAGATGATGTCTAGATTTTTCATGCATCTCTATCAGATTCTTCCTCATGTTTATATTCATCGAGTCTAACTTTTTTTTGTTGAAAAAAATCCCATCTGTATGTGTGCTAGTTGTCAAAAAAAAAAAAAAACACTCTTTACGACGTTTTTTTTCCCCTTCGGAGCGATGCATTGAAGCCCCATTCAAATTGTTTGTACAACAAAGCTGCGTGCACGTCAGGAGGCGAATTTTGAGGTGACTAACAGTATTTTTTAGCGTTCAACACGGCTATTTTGGGAATCGAACGCACCTTTTTCCTCCCTTTCTGCTGGTTGCGGGTGCACTTACTTCTCTGTTCCGTGCTCTTGGATTTCGGGAAACGACTCCATCGAGTTTCATCAATCATCTCTGACTTGGCTGAAATGTGCGCTTTTGAATGGAAAGTCGACGTCACTGTGTTTAGGTGTGAATGAATCACTTTTTATTTCCTTTTCAGATTCCGTTCACCAGAACCACATTCCGCAACTCAACGGGTTCGGGCCCGAGAGTGGTATGTCAGAGGCTGAAAAGCAGCAGCCTAGTTCTCCGTCGGTGTCCTCTGTTCTGGAGACCTACAACACCGTGGTGGTCACGAGTTCCGGAGTACCTACCTTGCTGTCGCCGTCTCAGAATAATGGTTTGTATGGTCCACCCACAAAGAAACAGTTTTAATGCTTGTCGTGATTCATGCACAGCAAAAAATAGATTATCATTTCTATTAGGCGATTACTAGTTTCGAATCGAGTCATATTTTAAACTCCTATGGCAGTATGCAAGAAAGCACGTCTGTCTATGTAACTCTTTCGTATATGCGTGCATCCAACTATAATTAATATTTGAAATAATAACTGAGACCATTTATAATATGGGCATTTTGAAGATTTTAGATATTTGTTGCCGTCTTAACACATCCGCTGCCACAAACGCGCCTGTGCGTTGCTAATAATATGTAATGGTACCAAACCATCTGTTATTAGATGGCACCTTCTCTACTACAGTTAAAAGATAGCAAAGGGATAATCTAATTAGATGGATGGTCCTGATATCAGGCGTGGGTAGTGGCAGTGAACGTGTTCAATGGATGTTGAATCATAGCTGTCCTATTATGTATTCTAATCAGATAATTTTTTACGTCAAGAAATTAGCATTATTCTTTTTTAATTGTATAATCTTGATTAATTTTTTTTCTATATAAAATTCGTGCACTAGTCTTAATCGATATCTGTTTTTATAACGTATCTCGGTAAATTTTATAATTCTCATGTAAGTTAATGTAGCTGGACAAATCCTCCAAATTATTTAGAGTAATTGGACCTAAAACACATTTTTGTGAACTAATTTCAAAACACATGGTTTGACCTTTCACAAAATATTACAAGACAGTTAACGTTTTTTCCCCCCGCACTTTTTGAGATGTATTGTTGCCAAGCGCAAAAATCGACCATCTCGACTCAGAATTTAAAAGTGGAACTTTTGAAATGTCATCGAATAATAAATTTGCATTCATAAATTTTTCTTCAATTCTGTAAACTAGTAAAGTCATTTTATATTATTAATCCCTTGACTTTTTATTTCATGAACTAATTATAAGGTGTCTTCTGTTTGGAGTATATGCTGTTATACTGATTCAGCTTAGAATTCATTAAGTACTCGGGGCGTTGATATGCGTCTTTTGTATCCAGTTATAGCGGCTTTGATCGAATAATTCGATGCCCGCGGAATCAACGGGCACTGTCGTGATCCCCTTTCGCATGCAACGACCAGTCCAATATGCGCATTGAATGATCGAATTTTAAAATTGGATCTTGCCGTTAATTGAAAGTATAAATTAAAAGTACTTTCATGATTACATACCTTGAAAATGCTCCTTCATTTTTACAAGAATTACCATGATAAATGCCCCATATGGTATATGGTATCTGATTAGAAAGTTTTTAGAAAATTCACTAGTCAAGAGGTTAAGAAGTAAAAACAATTACGTTTTAGAATTTTGAATGTTATTTGTTATTATCTTGAATTTACTGTCAAACTAACACCGTATATATTTCGAAATTTTTGTTTTGACCTTTTATTAATACATTTGTCTGTCTATGGATGACACAATGTATGGTGGGAATAAAAATCTGTGAAACACCCAAGAAGTTCATCGATCCCGTATAATTTCTGTATCAAATGTAGGAGTGACTGAAATACTCAGCTTTAAATTAGTAGTTGGATATGCTGTTGATGCGTATAGATAATTGGTTAACCCTAATATTTACCAAATTATGTTGCCATCCATTTTTTAACTTCATTTTTGCATCAATAGTTTCGTTTCCTTTGCAGAATAATCCCAGGGAACCCAAGAAAAAAATGTAATTAAAAGAAATATCTTAAAAATATTTAATTAATAATTAAATTAATTCCTTGTTTTAGTATCATCTTCATGTTATTTTGGCTACGTTATCCGTGTTCTTTGGAACACAATCGGCAAAAATAGTCCTATGGTGAAGATATAAGCAAGATTTAAATGGTACTTTCAGTAAATAAAGGGTTAAAGCCTATGAATTTTCACTTTCTGGAAATAAATGGAAATTAAACTCTTCTTATTATTCGTACTTTCATCTAGGTAGTATCTTATTTGATCAGGATTAGAAACAGTTGAAAAGTCCTGGTGGGTGAAAAAAAAATTCTATTTATGTAATCGTTTAACAGAGGATCTTTTGAAGCTGTTTTGCTGCTGCATCAATCGGAAGTTGACCTTGTTGATGTCAGTTTGACACTTCCATACCGCTGCATTTTTATCAGTAGAGAAGGATAATGTAGCATATTTCATCCAATATCTATCATCTGGGTGGCTGTAAACACAGCTGTTAGCTTATAAATTCCAGTGAAGTTACCCAATACAATTTGTCTTAAATAAGATAGAAAAGTTCATTGAATTATATATTTTAAAAATTACCGAATTTAATTTTTGGGCGGTTGTTGACAAATCAAAATGGTGTATCGGATTATCGTATTTTAAACTCGTTAATAAAATGGTTATATTTGTTAAAATTTGTGGCAAAAATGACGAGGAATCCGTGAATAGCAAATTTCCATGGCTTTTTAATTAAATCAAAATATTATTTTCAAACATAAAAGTGCCATCTCGTTAGATATTAAAAACAATCCTGGCATTTAATGAATTTGTAAAAGAATAATATTGATAATAATTTATCTATTCGTTTTGGAGTTATAGTCGATTTAAGTCGTTTGTTCTTAATGCAGTAAAACATAATTCATTTCTTTCTTTTTATAAACTTTGGAAAGTTGCCGAAGAATTTAAATAAATCTTGCTTTTCTATGTTTGGTTATTCAGTTCAAATGTATATGTGAAAAAATTTATTTTTCAGTGCCTGTAATAACACATAAAAAGATAAAATTTTAATCTTTCTGTGATAAATATCCAGTGACTGGTTTTTACTTTTATCAGTAATTTTTAATTTTTATCATATAGCAAATAGAATTTTTTTTTAAAAAATGGCTTTCATTAAACAAATTTTTTCGTTATTTTTTTTGCATTGATTTTTTACTTTATATTATTATCTTATGCACTTTGAAAAGCTGTACTTTTTTTTAACTGAAGCTATTGATGTGTGTAGTTTTAACTTAACTGATTATTTGCATCAAAATGTAACAAACTCAAAGTGTTTGATTAAAATGGATTTGAATGTGGTGGGGGAAAAAAAAATGATCGAATGTGATTTTTTTTCCGTGCCTGTTTTATTCATTCATTTTGTTTGCAATTTAGAACAATTACAGATGTATTATTGCATAAATTTATTAATTGAAAGCTCTTAGGCTGTATGAAAAATAGGAACAAATGCGTGTTTAATCTATTGTGATGACACTGTCTTTTGAGAAGTTCCCAACATTTTCTTTTCGGTAGTTTTTAAAACTATTTTTTAAATACCTAATGAGAACCAATAAACTAATAGCGATATTCCAAAAAAAATAATGGAAAATGAGTAAATTTTTAAAAGTGAATATTTTATAAATTAAAATTTTGTTAATTATCTTGATTGGTAAAAAAAAAGCTCTTTGACTTTTCATCTATTAACATTCAAGGCCTTTGTTGATTTTTCTTTTTTATGAGGAACTTTAATGAAAACCAAAGCAATTTTAATCTCACCTGTACACTCTGAAATTTTTAGTATAGAAAATAGTTCATTTTTCAAAAAGTTGAATAATGAAATAAACTTGGGGGAAAAAATGGCTTGTTGTAAAATATATAGCATTAAGAAATATCTCGAACATTATCAAAATTACACTGGGCTTGATTTTGAGACTGAGATTCATTGTGTAAGAAAAAGTGTTTAAATCTATTGACTTCTGATTCAACTTTATTTTTTATTTTAATTTTTCCATTTATTCATTCAGAATTTTGTTCCTTTGAAATTAATCATTTGAAACTTATTAAACATCTAATTGTATTAGTTTAAAAATTCTTTTAAAATCTTAATATAATTTTGCATTTTTCAGTATTTTATCATAACGTGTCCATGTCTTCCCTAGTGCCTGTGATACACAATGTTTCCCTGTTGAACCTTCCGGATGTTGAAGAGGTGCCTTCACACGATGGGGAAATAATTCTTTCTGTTCTTCCAGAGCCCCCGATATCTTTGAACGATATTGGGCCCATCCCACCTCCACCCATGTTTTCGAATCCTTCCCCTCTATTAGTACCTAAATACCACTTGCAAACAGGTATTTATTTTGCATTTTCTGTGGAATATAAGAAATTAGATACCTGCGTACATTTCTTAGTCTGGTAGTCTTATAAATATTGGTGTAAAATTATTTTTTATATGCCCATTATTAAAATACATGCCAGGAATGGGAAAATTTCACATCACTGATGCATTTTGGGAATAGAATATTACTCCATTGTGTGCATTGCTTAAAAAATTGCATAAATGAGATGTAATTGACCATTGCTGATACCATTTGCTATAAGTGCTGTTAATATCACTTCCAGTTATGTGTATAAAGTTCTGCATCTGATTTATATTATAAAACAAAATATTTAATCATTTTCATGCTTGGGAGCATATTTTATTTCCAAATTCTGTCATAAAATTTTTTTTAAATTGTGCCTTTTGGTTGTTTAAAAAAAACAACTTTTAAAATATAAATTTACTGCTCTTGTATATTATATAATTTTAAATCGCTCTATTTAGGAACTAATTTTTTTTTTCTTTTCAAAACATTTGGAAACGAATTATTTTAATTTGCAATGCAATCCCTTGACAGTCTAAACTATTGTGTGAAATCTACGGTTTTAAGATTATGAAAATATTATTTTAAGGTTATACATATTTTATTTGAAGGCAGCTACTTTGCTTAGAAATTGTTATTGGAAGAATTAACTTTTTGATTCAAGAAACTGTTTAATTTTGATGCAAGTTTCTGATGATATAACTATATACTTCTACTATAGCTATAAATAAAATTCCATAAAAAATGAGAATTTTTGGACTAAAAACTTTTGTTAAATATTTTGAGTGCTGCTCCTTGAGAAAGTATACTTATTCCTTGATACGATTAATCAGGAATGCTGATTTCTTATCTCTAAGTTATGGTCCTTTTGTTTTCATTGCTCACTTCATAAAATGACATTTGGGGTCATTTCCCAGAGTGTGTAGTCATTAAAAGTTATTAAAAACTGCTTTTTTTCATTCTAAAGATAAAATAAATTTTTCTAGAAGTTAGATTTGCTGTAGTGCTAGAGTATTTCTTTATTTTGTCTCATTCTCCAATGAAAAATGTTGAATCACAAAGAAGAAAATGATGCTGATTACTGATCCATTTACATTAATGAGTTCAAAAATGTTCCTCCTGTGGTGGTATATTATTAAAACAATATATATTTTCTGGGATAATGTTTTGAACGGAAAGTTGGTTTAGCCGTATTGTTGGACTTTTTGTTCTGTGGTTTCTTCTTCCCAGAATATTCATTGTATATTAACATTGTTATCAATAAATTCTTTAAATATTTTTTGTATGCAATTTTAATGTAAAGTTTTTTGCAATATACTCAATTCCTTGTGGACTTAGAAAAGTAAATAAACTGTGTGTCTGAAGGCTTCCAAAAATAAATGTAAAACAAGACATTTGATGCTCTACAGAATTTTAAATGACCAATATGTGAGATACAGCCATAAAAATATTAATGAAAGATAAGATTTTCTTTTCATCAGTTATTTTCTGCATCAAAATTTAAATTAGAAAACTATTGACTTATGGTTTCTGTTCAGAAAATTTAACTATTCTTTAAATTCATAATCTATCATATTTATACGTTTGACACTACTTTGCTTTTAAAACTCTATGCATAAATTGAGTGCAATATTTAAAAAATTAATGTTAATCTAAAAAGATGTGCATTGGACCTTTTGAAATCCAAAGATTTTAAAGGAATATAATACATATTGAGTTCCCAATGGGGGAAAAAATTCCAATTTCACAGAAGCTGGATCCAATGTGACTTGGAAATTGATTATAGACATTTCAAAAATTTCTATTATTTTCATCTTTAAGAAAAAATGAAGTGTCTCTGAAGCACATCATATACATTTGCTTTTAAATACTGGATACCTTAGAAGGAGGTCAAGAATAAGTCTTATTTCTGTTTGATCAAATTTACATTTCTGAAATAAATTAAATAAAATTAAGCAATATTATCACACACACATACACACAAGATGAGTTATTCTACTTTTCACCCAACAGCTTTAAAGATTTATTAAAAGTTATTTGAAAAAGAAGCAAGATTGTTTTGCTGGTTTATGAAGGTATTTTTGTGAATGGATATTTTTTAAAAAATTATCTTGACAAAGAATTGAGCATAATAGCATCAACAGCCTATTTAAATTATTGCCTATTTTTGGAGCAACAAAGAGCTAAAGAAACTGCCAATGGCAGAAAGAAAAGAGACCCTGTTTCGCTAATCTATTTATGGAAAAAGAAATCTCCCTGAGAAAAGGAAATTGTTGAAATTCTATGTAATGATATTGAACTTGCTCAACAAGCTGAGACATTTTACTGAGGGGGGGGGGGGAGATTTTCGAAAAATTATTAATGAGAAAATTGAACAATTGAAGGAGTCTGTGAAATTTCTAAAAAGAAACAAAAACACCTTTTTTTTTACATAGTTAAAAAAAAGTATGTAAAATTTTGTTAATTCCTGATTTATTTACTTTTATTTTTTATTTTTTTCTATTAAAAAGCTGAAATGTTAATGAAGTAGTAATGTAATATTTTTCTTTGTAGTATTGACTGTTGTGAATAAGTAATTAGTATGCAGATTGAACATGCTTAAATTAGATTCTTATGAGAAAACTCCCCCCCCCCCCCCAAAAAAAAAAAAACCATCTAAGTGTCTCAGCTTTAATGTTTATGAAAATTATGCAGTAGTTATTAGTGGAATTTTCTATTTCTATTTTCAAAAACTAAATAGTATATTTGGTTATCTTTTTAAATTTCATCATAAATTAGTTTCATAGTCATAACTACTATGTTAATGATGGTACTATGTACTTAATGTTTTTCTTTAAAGGCTTTTACAAAGTGTTTATTTTTAAAGATATTTCCATAAATATGAAACATTTATTGATATTTTTTGCTGAATAAATTTAGTAATTTAGATTTTTGTCCATTAAATGGAAATTTTATTTCTATCTTCTTATGCCAATATGCAGCACTATATTCTCAAGCATTTGTTTGATAAAATAATTTGAATTTCAGATCCATCCGAAGATCTGCACGACCCCGAAGAGTCTCCCTGTGCCGACATGGACATGGGCAGCCCCTGTGTTGTGTATGTCACCCAACAGGACGGACCCTTCAATACCTCCACTGTGGAGGAGATCCCTGCCAAAGAACCTCATCCTATGACAGCAATGCCCAAAAAGAGCGCCCTGAAAAAGAAGGGCGCTTTCACCTGCACAGACTTCCAAAGGCTTTCTCTTGTCAGAGATAGGTAAGGTGCACCGGACTGAAATCTTATTTTCATTTTTTCCCTCAACATTGTTTTTTATTAGAAAATATATCATTACTCAAAATAAAGATTATGTATTTAAAATTCATTTAGTTGAAATCCATTAAGAAATCTTTTTCCATTGATCGGTTATTGATGGGGGATTTTCTATCGGTATAATTTCAATATATGACCTTTTGTATTTTGAGTTGTATAATAAATGCAGTTTTGTTTTTGAGTTTTGTGAAATGTGGCAAATTTGCAAATGTTAAATAGACCTAATTTTAAAATAGCAAGAGAAAGGGGGGAGGTATTTCCCTCCCCAATTCCAGTATCTCAATATAGTTGTCTTAGAAAGTTTGATATTAAATTTGTTAATTTTTTTCTTTAATGTTCTAGTTGCAGTAATTATATGATGAATTTGAATTTTATATACAAATAATAATAATAATAATGATAATAATACATGAATAGATAAAATAATAAAACTGTCTTCTTTGATTAAATGGAAGCATAGTTAAACTTTGGTGAAAGTAAATTTATTAAAAATATCTGTAGTTTCTCAATGGTGTACACATTAAGGATATCAGGCACCAGGTTGTTATTTATAGAATTCTATAGATTGGAACTAAATAGAAATAATTAAATTAAAGGTAAAAAGATTGAATGTTACTGGGAATTAACGAAAACATATGATTTAATCTGAAGATTGAAACTATTTAAACAAAATACAAAACAGTTTCTATTTAAGACTACCTTAAAACAGTTTCTGGTTTGAAATTACAAAATATTTAAATTCTGCAATTAAAATATTTCTTGGTTTTCTTTGTCCCTTTTAAAATGAAATGCAATTGTACGGATTTGTAGCAATGACAAAAATTATAGGAACTTTTTGTTAAAGATGCATTTTGAAAAGTTGAAGACTCGTAAGGAAAAGTATTTGTAGTAATACATGAAGTTATATATCATTTTAAAGAAAATTCAGTTAAAAATGTAATGCATTTACTCTATTATTATTATTTATGTTGTTGTTTTTAAAATTACTGAATAACTGGAAGTGCTCTTTAAAAATGAATTGTTTTATACATAACTTTTCTTCATTTGAAAGTAGTTGATGAGAATGATTATTTAGGCTGTTAATTAGATTATAAAAAGAATCAACTATTAACACCATATTTTGGAGCTGAAAAAAGCTATATTTTTATAAATATTGATATCTGTTTGGACATTTTTTTATATATTTTCTGTTTGCAAGAAATCGAAACATACACACACACTTTTTATACAAATTTTGGAAGGATTACATTGGGTCAGAAATTCATGTACAGCAGCACCATAGGGCCATGTCATTTAAAATGAAAGGGCTAAAATTTCACTCTATAGTAGTAATATTGTGAAATATGCCAGAGAATCATTGGAAAATTTCACTCCGATTCTGTTAAATACCCAGTTGCTGTTAAACAATCTTAAATCAATATTTAAAAAAATGTATGATTTGGGCGATGAATGGATTATAAATGCCCAAACATATGATAGTGATATATTCATTTCTAAATCTTTTTAATGAATTTGTGTTTCAAAAAGATTCAACTACATATGTGTATTGGCATTGCATTTAAAAATAGATTACAAAATAATCCTATTTCAATATTACAATAACCAGAGAATGATCTAGTTCTTAACACGATTCAAAATCTATGGAATTGGCTAAATATTGTTACACAGAAATAACCTAATAATAAAATCCAATTAATTAAAGCAGTAATACTGTCATGGTATCTATCTATATCCCTGTCATATGTCATTAATTCTTCCTAAGTGCTGTATTAATTTATATCTATCATATCAATTCTGTTCAATTCTTGTTTAAATCAGCTTAAAAATGATGTATAACTTTTACAGTTTTATCTTAATAAAAATTATTATGACAAATCAAATATTAAAATACTGCTTCTAAAAGATTTATACAAATTTGTGCATGACTACATATTCCTAATGTAATCTGACATAGGACAAAGAGAGCTGAATCATTAGGTGATCAAGAAGACCGTCCAGTCCCCATGATATCTGTCAGTGCGACAGACAATTCAGATTCGGATTCAGATTCAGGCAGTCCTATATTATGGAAAGATTACTGTGGAGACGATGAAGAATGTAAGTATTTTACAACTTCCGGTTATTAAATTAATTTTATAAATCATAATTAAATTAAGCTGTATTAAATATAATTCTACCATTTTGTGTTTTATTTATCCTCATCATTGGAGAAGAGGCAGTGTTAATGTTTTTTAAAGTAAACACTCCTTGACTCTTTGAGATTTTGGATGACATTAGGCATTTTCTTAACTGATTTTTATTTCCAGCATTGAATGTTTTTTGTAGTGATGAGCATTATACTTCACTTTCGGGTGCAGTGAAATATTAAAATTGTAACTGTTTACTATAAATAATGAGCTTTTATTAATGTAAATTGAAATGTACGAATATCTAACAATTTCTTAATGTGGTGTAAAGTACTATGTTTGAAGTTAAGCGTAAGTGAATAGATTTACATATAGACTGCAACAAAAACTCGGCTTTTATGTTCTTCAGACACTAATGATTTCTTCTGTATAAATATCTGAATCCAAATGTTAACTGCTAAGAATGTAGGAAAACATATAATTTACATCCTCTAGAGATATGCAAAGGATGAATGAAAAAATTTCCCAATTTGTTATCATTCCTTTCTTATTGAAAATGGGAAGCTAATCAGGTTAATAAAATTAACTACATCTGAATAGTTAGTGACAGTTTTTACTATAAAATATGAATTCAAATAATCCTTTTTGACTCAATAGAAGCTAAATTAATATATAATATTGAAATATTTTCATTATAATACTAACACTACTCATAAACAAAGTTTAATTATGAAAATTTTACTTTAAAATGTAAAAATATTTGTATTTTTATAAAAGTAAATTTCTAATGGTGCATATTCCTCCTAAATCTAAAGAGTTATGGGAAAATAAGGTAATTTACTCAACTTCAAATAAATTGGAACTAATGTTGCCCTATTTTAAAATAAAATACATTATATATCTTGTGTAAAAGTTAGCCCTATTTTTTTAAATAAATGTTTTAAATGAAATTTTAATAGTTGACTGTCCAATATATTAGACATAAAATTCCTATAATTAATTTGGTTTTAAGTTTTTTCAAAATCATTTCGATTTCACGAAATGAAATCGCTAAGCACATGTTTCGAACAGTATTTCATCTTTTATTCTGTTTATTATTAGTAAAATTATTCTGATTTTAAACAGATTTACATAAAATATATAATTTTATTTTTTAATGTTTTGTCTCGTGTAATGCACACATTTTCTTTGTATGATAGTTATCAGTTGTCACAGCACTTTTAACTTTCTGTATGCAATAGTAGTTTTATGAAATTCTAAGTCATATTGTATTTTAGTTGCTTTTTTCCCCTCTCTTTCAACTATTCCATGCCTTTTGTAGAAGTTGAATAAAAGACATTTCTCGTCATGAGTTTTTTTAGGAGTTATTTTCAGTTTTAATTTTCTTATTATTCTGTTTGCTAAATATATATTTTACTTGCAAGACTAATAGGATAAATTTACTAGGAACTTTTAAAATTTGTATAAAATATTGCTTTTTACACTCAATTGCTGCATATGAAATGTCTTTGCAGGTAAAAGAATAGCTAAAGTTGCCCGCAAAGATTCTCTGGCTCTTAAACTTGCTCAGCGTCCAGATCTCCAAGAACTAATAGATAAAAATATATACATTGCTCATTCTGAACAAGAAAGTCAAGAAACAAAAGATGAAGTGAAGAAAAAACTCACAAGGTAACAATTTCAGATAACCATCCATTGTTTTGTTCATAATATTTTGAAGAATTTTCTAGCTTTCATTTACACATTAATGCAAGGCATTTTCAAATTTATGAATTATTTTGTTTAAATGTTTGTAAAACATTTATCAGTTGTTCTAACTCAATCCTGTTTCATTCCTTTGCATTTTTTAACCATCTAATTGTATTTCTTTTAAACTTTTATATCGATTTATATATAATATCAAGCATTAAAAAATTTCTAATCTTCAGAAAATATTGCATTTTTTCCCTTTTGTATCAAAAAAAAAAAAAAAAATTATAGAATGTCATGTTTTAACTGCTTCGTAAGTCTATTAATCTAGGGATATACAGTGAAACCTCGTTACAACAATATTTTAGGGACCCAATAAATATATTGTTGTAGAGAGGCATATTGTTATATCGAGGGCCCACATATTTTGAGCATTTAATAAGAGTTTTTTTATTATTATTAGTTTAAGGTGCATAACATACTACTTTTAAGTCTATATTTAGAAGAAATTAATTTGTAAAATACTAATAATTGTGGTTTAAATTTCTTCATTTGTCGACGGAAGGCTTGAAAAAAATGTCCGTAGAGAATTCACGGATTGAAGAGCTTCCTGGGATGACAATAAGGACTGCGATGGACCTGTATTATCATCAATATCATCATCATCTTCATCATTGTTTCCTATCTCATCAGTAATTTCAGAGAGAATATCTTCATCAGTAACTGCTGCGAAAACCATAAGATCATCATCTGCTGTTAAATAGTCTTCTATACTAATTCCAAACTTTTTACCGCTTGTTTCCTCAAGTTGGGATACGGATTTTTTGATGTGCAAAACACATTCTTGATCATCTGAGAGATCATTGTCTATGGAATTTTCATCATTATCAGATTTCTTATCTTCCATAACAGAAAGACCGGCCTTTTTCCAGCAATTCCGAATGGTTTTTTCTGTTACTTCCCACCAACTTCCAGCAATATTGCGACATGCTTCCTTGACATTTACAGCTTTGAAAAGGTCTTCTACTTTATTTTCAAAGTTTACAAGTTTACACCAACCGTTTTCTGTAATATCCTTTGAAGCACTTAATTAGGCCCATATCAAGTGGCTGTAAAATTGAAGTGCAATTGGCAGGGAAAAAAGCTATTTCGATATTTTGTAGCTTTGGAAATGACGTGTGAGCATCGCAGTTATCTATCAACAAAACGATTTTTTTCTTTCTCTTCTTCATTTCATTGTCTAACTTCTGTAACCATTCGGAAAAAAGTTTAGACATCATCCAAGCCTTCTTATTTGCTTTATACTCCACGGGAAGACTTTTCACGTTCTTAAAGCACCTTGGCTTCAATGATTTACCAATGACGAGAGGTTGTATTCTATGCGTTCCTGTGCTATTTGTACACAGGAGAACAGTCAGTCTGTGCTTTGATTTCTTCCCTCCATAACACTTTTCACCCTTGAATGCCAATGTTCGATCGGGTAGGAGTTGGAAAAACAGCCCAGCTTCATCTGCATTATAAATGTCTTCTGGAGCATACTTTTCTAAGATTTCTTTCATCTTGTTTTGCCGCCATTCATTTGCATCGTTTATCGGGGCTGACTTTTTCTCTCCGTGAACTTCTTGGAAAGTTATTCCATGACGATCTCGAAAACGCATTAACCGACCATTGCTAGCTTTGAAAGTTTCGTTCCCTAGCATTGCTGCAAATTTCCGTGCTTTTGCACATAATAAAGGTCCATTTATTGGGACATTTGTTGCTCTCATCTCTTGAAACCATTTTAAAACAGCAGCATCAATGTTTTCATTTGTCGCAACCTTCAGTCGTTTTCGCTCTGGGTTAATTTCATTTGAAGTTACAGCATCTTCGATTTGCTTTCTCTTCTTTAGGAAGGTTGCAACTGTAGATTGCGATAATCCATGTTTCTTAGCCGCATCAATCTGCTTCATTCCCTCATCAATATCATTGATAACTTTCAGTTTATCTCGAAAAGATAGTTGCTTTCGCCCAGCCATCTAAAGGCCTTATCACACGGCAAAATATTTTCGGCGCTTTCCCTCAGCAAACGACAAGGAAAGTGACGTCACTTGTGTGACATCACTTAAAAGTTTCACATGATTTGTTGAATTTCGTTCGCGGACAATATTTTCGATAACATTTTCGAACTTGTTCGAATACGTTGTCGATTATGAAACTTGCTTGACCGGTTTTTGAGGGTAGAAACGGAAAAGGGCTGGCGACATTTCACCGTGTGATAAGGCCTTTAGGGAACAATATCGTATGAAAGAAAAAGTTTTAACCAAATGTTTCGCCTAGAGCTCAAAATCGTTAAAGACTATAAAACAACCTTTGAACTCACTTTTCCGTACGTCACTTAACAACACCCCGCCTCCATCTCCCTCTGTTCCTCTAACAAAGGGCACTTGTTCTGTGACAAGGTGAAAAGACAGGTCCAGATGTCCTTAAACCTTATCAGAATTCCAAAGCTTACTGGGAAATGAGACTAGGCATACATTTACACTTCACCCCTCCTCACCCACTCCAATTCCCAAAAGGGTGGTCTCCATCTGTTTTGAAATCTGAACAATAGCTATTTATTCAGGGATAAGTTGAATATCCACAATGAGTCTTAATAGACGGAAAAAATAACAAAAGAAAACGAAAAAAAAAAAGCGTTTGAAAATCAAAATATTACTAAAAAGGGAGAAAATAATACTGAAATTTAGATTGAAAAAATCGTTTTACAGAGGTTTATTGTTCTAGAGAATATCGCAATATTGAGGGGAGATTAACATTAGTTTATATGCAAAATCGCCGGGACCACAAAACATTATTGTAGTAGAGGGAGTTATTGTTGTATCGGGTATCGTTGTAGCGAGAGTTTACTGTATTTTTGACAGTAGGTTGCAACTTTTATTGCAATTATGTTGAAGAAATCGATAGTATTTTCAATTTTATGAGTTTGTTATTTTAATTTTATTATTTGAAAAAAGAATCTATTTAAATTCCTTCTACTATTACAAGAGGATTATAATTTTTGCCTGAGATTCAAACTATATTCAACCTATTATTTTCAGGCGCCTGAGTTTACGTCCAACACCAGAGGAGCTTGAACAGAGAAACATTTTGAAATGTAAGTTTTCCATTTCATGATAAATGATTTTTTTTTTGTTCACCTGTTTCTATCTATCTAATGATGTGTTTCCATATAGATCAGTCAGCAGAGGAACTGCGTAAAGAAAAGGAACAAAAAAAGAAGACTTTAATTCGAAAGGTAGGATAAATTTTAATCCACAAAATTTGATATTTGAATGTACATAATGAGATGTATATATAATTTCTCATTAACAACTTAAGCAACATTTTCCAGTTCCTTATGTAAAGCAAATTATTGTATATTTTTTAATTCTGTGTAAAATACTAAAATTGCATTGTTTTGATGTATTAAAAAAAGTTCACATAATGCATAATATTACTTCTAAAGCTCATTTTTAAAAGCTGATAATTATTTGATCAAATTTTTACTATTCTTGATATATTTATAAAATTATTCACCATTGTAGAAAAATATATAATTTTATATAGGTAGAAAGTTTTGATATGTTCTAATTATAACTATTTTTACTAAGAATAAAAGTAACATTACTTAATTTCTGTAGTTTTTAAATACCTCAAGGGATAGAAAGTGTGAAATATTTAATAAAAATATGTTGTAAATATTTTGTTTATTAATTGTCAATTAGAGAAATATATTCTTTGGACTGGTTGCATTTAAAATGTATCTTTTCAGTTGAGCTTCCGGCCAACCATTGAAGAGTTGAAAGAAAGGAAAATTATCCGCTTCAACGATTATGTTGAAGTAACTCAAGCTCAAGATTATGACAGGAGAGCTGACAAACCATGGACTCGGCTCACACCCAGAGATAAAGTGAGCAATCAGCCTGTTTAGAAATCTTTTTTAATCAAACTTGGCTAATTTACATACTACCAATTCTTTAAAGATTTTATTGAATTTTGAAACATTTGTTTTTAGTTTAACACTGTAGGTGGTTTAGGGTTTGTACAAAACCCAGACTTTTAAAAAAATCTGTTTCAGAATTTCAGAAATTCCAATCCCCCCCCCCCCCCCAAGTTTTAGACAGTTTTCAAATTTTTGTGAAAAAAAAAATAATAATCTCCCAGTTGTATCAAATAACAAAAAACATAATCAATATCACAATATGTATATAATATAAAGGATTGCATTTACATATGACTTACGCAAAATAACGAAAACTCAAACATAAATTTTGAATAATATTTTTATTCTTTTCACTAAGTTTAATTTCTTCGAAGAAAAAAGAATAATAATAATAAAAAAAAAAAACATAAAATATCCACTGAATGGTGGCTAAATTTTATTCCTCTTTTGAAAACAAGATTACCTGAAATAGAAAATGCTCATTCACTAGCTACTGAGCTTGGTTTTGTAGTTGTTATGGCATGAAATAACAAATGTTTTTTGTTCTTTGCCTCAAATAATGAAAATTCAGCTTTCAGTGTCTTTGGATTTGTTTCTTCAGGTTCTTCAAGAAATTTATGAATTGATTTTTCCATGGCTTCTTTTAAAAAAGCATTACTCTGATGAGTCGTTTCTTCGATTTGCTGCTCATCAGAATCGGTTTCCACATAAGAATTAGGAGATACTTATACAGTATCTTCCCAGATAACTGAATAATTTTGGTTTTTGAAGCTAAAGAGAGTACTCTAGATTTCTTGACTGAAATGGAAATGTTTTGTCTATTTTGTAAATACAGCAAAGGAGTTGCTAATACTATGTGTCTTTTTTGAATTTGTTATTTTGAAGCATATAAGTTCAAACTTATTACAATGTTCAAATTTTTTAATTCATTTAACAGAAATTCAAATATATCTTCACCTGTTAATAAATTCACATCTTGTCACCTTAAGTCTTCAATTACTTGATGCATCGATCCCAACCAGTATATAATTATTTTAATTCATTTTGTTTTGAAGAATTGGAATTTCCAAATTTTCTGGAAAACTAGTTTTCTTACTTTAAAAACAGATTTTCAGATGTAACAGATTTAATAATAATAATAATAAATAAAAAAATTGTTTTGAAAAACTATCAAACCTTAGTAATATTTTCTTCTCGCCTTTAAAACTAGCATTTTCGATTATTTTGTAGAGATATTTGGTGTTATGTAATGCATACGACAATTAAGCAAGTTAAATCATAGTACAATGAGTCAGCAATGGTAATCTTTCTACAATCACTACAAACCTTGCATTTTCGCTCATTCATGTGATGTAGAATTAATATTTCAGTAAATGATTGCGATCAGAATTCAGGCACCTTAATTTTTTTTGCCTTGTTCAAAATGTGAAATTATTAGTCTTGCCTCTAATGATACTTGAATATTGCTTTTTGAAAAAACTCTGAAAATGCTTATTCTTGATTATTGATATGCAAAAATAATTCCATCTCTCGTGTATTATTCCTTTAAGCTATTCAAGCAAAAGGAAGTAAAATATGATTAAATTCCTTTGTTTATCAATGGAATCATTAATACCCTTCACCTTTGCATACAGTTATTGTTGGGACTTGTATAAAGGTACCATGGATTGGTGCACTTATCGACCAACATTTTAGAAATCATTTTTTATATATATATATATATATATATATATATAGTGTGTGTGTGTGTGTGTGTAACATTGGCCAAATATCCAAATGCTAGAATGTATAGTGTGATAATTAGATTATCCATTGCAAATGATTTAACTTGAAAAATATTTTTACTTATAAATCCTGATTTTTTTTCCTTAAATAACTTCTCAGTGATTTGTTTTTGAGAAACTGATATGAATTTATCATTTAATTTTTAATCAAAATATTATTTTGCAGGCAGCAATTAGAAAAGAATTAAATGAATTTAAAAGTATGGAGATGGAAGTTCATGAAGAAAGCAGGCAATATACACGGTAAGATTTTATAATTTATGTCAAACTTGCGATTGTTTTATGAAACAAACTAATTTCCATATTTAATTCTATATAGTACAAGTGTTTCTCATGACTTTTGTCAATTTCATTATATTTTTTCCATTCAAAGTGGCTTTTTTTTTCTTAAATTGCTAATACTTAAATACTAAACGGCTAATACTTTTCTTAAATTGCTATTGCATACATTTTATTGCAAATGATATATGAAATATACATTACCCAACAAAATCTGCTGTTAAGTGGATAAAATCTGCCATACAATTTTCAAACCAAACTTTTTGAATAATTATAAATGTGTGCGACTAAATTTATGCCATATATGTAAAATATAACGGTATGTTTATTATAATGTTTATAGATTTTCTTGTATTGTTAATAAGTTGAATCATCATGTGCAGTAACATTGAATATGAATTATATATCTATGAGTATATAGATTGCTTTTGAGTTAGCAGTTTTTAAAACTATCTTAAAAACTCGCTAAACCATTAAAAGTTTATCCGCTAAGTTAAAAAAATGTTTTACATATTGTTGTATTTATGTATTTATTAAACCATTTTTAATAGTGTCTAAATAAAAAAAAGGCTGCCTAATTAAATAATGCTAACTGCTATTTTTTATTTTTTGTGAATTTAAAGTTAAAAATAATAGTTGTATTAGATGCTTATTAAAAAAGATTTCAATTAAAATTTCAGTTTATCTTTGTCTGACTTCCTTTTTCTTCTTACTTCTTTTATTTTTTAGTTCTATTTTAAGAAAATCAAATATGTTGAATTAGTATCTTTTGCCACATCAATTTTATGCAGTTTTTCCTTGTTACTAAATCTTTAGCTTTTTAATACTATTGATGCTTTAACCACATTCTACCACAATGGGGAAAACAAAGAATTTTGAATGACACCATTTATAGGATTATTTTAACTAAATTATTTTTCTTACTCTAGAAACATTTTATGTAAAAGGTTATTAAGCTCTGCTGATTTATAATACTAATTTTTAAAATGTTGGAAGTGAATATTTGAAGCGTAAATTCTTTCCCAGTTTTCTTCGACTTTTAAAAAGAAAAGGGTCCTAGTTTTCAGTATTAAAATTTGATTCTTTGTGAAATAAAGCCAGATTTCTTTATCAGCTTCCATCCCTTGCATGTGCTTTTAGGAAATATACCTGTGCCTGTTCTAATCTATGGATTTATATTATTCTAACAGAAGGCATGTTGGTTTTTAGATTTTACAAGATTCCTGATTTTTGATCACATTCCTGAAATCTTTTGGCTCCTCTTCGTCGTCGTATGAAATTTTTAATATAATTTTCTGAAGCTCAAATTTAATACTTAAGTGAAATTTATTCTCTAGACTTAATTTAATTGTTAACTTTCTAAGATGTATTTATGTATCTGTATAAATTATAGCATTAAATATCTAATCTATCATTCTTTGATTTATTAAATATATTTTGTCAATATTATAATAAGGCTTTTTTGTATACTTTTGCCTTTATATTAATATAAATCCCCTTTGTTTAGTCTCAATATTATAAAGCTGTAATTTTATATTAATCTTGTGAATACATGTTCTTATAAGATTTATTTATTGTTTTCAATATTTAGAAACATTAAATTTATATAGATTTAGGTTTTCAAAAATAATTTTAATTTCAAAATTAAAATGTTAACAGCAGCAGAGTTATTCTATTTAAAATGCAATTTTCTTCCTGTAAAAAAAGATTTGTACAATAGAAATAGAAATTTTAAACTTTTTATTTGCTTTATGTCTACTTAAATTTTTTTATAAAATATCATTTTAAATGTTACTCTTTTTTTAATATATATATATATATATATATATATGTATATGCATGTGTATATATAATATAATATAGCTTCCTGTTTTAAGTTGGGTTGCTACCTAATTTATTTTCTATTAGAAATTGATCAGTTCCTTATTTCTTTTAGGTTTCACCGACCCTAACAGCCAATGCAAGCTGCTTTTTAGATGACTCCTCTGTGTATTTATATGTCTTAAAATCCAAGTGTTTTGTTGCTGTATGCTCTTTCATTGCTGGCTGGGCCTGCAAAGCACTAGAAAATTTAAGATGGATGTTAGTGCGTTTGAAATCGAAAACTGTTCAGTGTTCAAAAGCCTAAATATTAATTGCCCCTTAAAGTATACAATATCTCTTTCCCCAAGCTGCAACTTGAGGAGGGGGGAACCATTTTGACCATTTGTTCCGATTTGGGACAAATTTTGAAGTTTTTTAAACTCGGACAACTGTTTATAGCAGACTGTGTGAAATATTTTTTAAATATTTTTATGAAAAATGAAACTTGTAGAGAATATTTTTTAAATGTGTGCTAGTTTCTCCATCAAAGATATAAAGTTCAAAATAGAAAAAAAAAATCGTTTTAAACTTTGTATTGCATTGTTGATAATGTTTATTTTGAATATTGTATAGTGTTGCAGGATGCACGATCTGGGATCTTGCATTCTGTGTAAATGAATGTTTTCTGTAAATATCAGCATTCCTGAGTCATCATCAAAGAGAAACAATGTGAAATTGGATGCTTTATATTCATCGATATATTTTAAAGCACCAACTTATGTAGATCATTCTGTAGATATTCATAAATGAATGTTTAAATGTTTTCAAATAGTGATTTTTATTGCACTGTGCCTGTTAGTTCTTCTGTCGGATGTTGCAAAGTAAAAAAATGCTCCAATATTTTTTAAACTATTTAAAAATACTTTATCCAATTTTTCTAATATCGATTTCCTTATGTATAATCAATACAATCTTTCAAGATGTGCACTATTTAAATATTTACTAAGCAAACTGAAATTTTTTAATGGATCATGTTTTTCTAAAATTTATGTATGATATTCAGTATTAAATTGGCTGTGGCGATTCTTTAAAGACTGTGATAATTTTTCAATATCTTTAACTACAGCTAAAGTACCTTCATCGTATATATTATTGTGTACATATCACACTATATATTTTGTGTGTTTTAGTTCCTGTAGACCTTGTTGTGCAGTGAACATTACAAAATAAAGCCTATAAATTTGGTATTGCTTCTTTGTATGTAAGCTACTTTACACTATCCGTGGAAAAATGTGTATAATTTTTTGTTGTCACAAAGTGATTAAAAACTATTGTTTTTGTGAACTGCATCAGATGTTAATAAAAAAAAAATATTCTCCTTACAATAAAATTATTTGCTTCTTTAATCTCTGCTAATTATTTTATTTAGGTTAATAATGTGGGTTCATTTTTAAATACACATTTCATTTTCTCAGTTCTGGAAGGTGAAAAATGGTCTTTCCATTACTAAACCTTTTGTTAGCCAAGAATGCAAAGAATCGTTGTTTGTTTTTAGAATTATTCGTGTTCTTGGTTAATTCTTTGCATTCTTGGCTTTTTCAAGTCTTAATTCTTATTTAAAAAAATCTTTAATAGTTTTTTGTATTGAAAATAAGTCCTTTCAGCATATTTCATATCATATTAACTTTGGTTGTTAAAAAAATTTGGAAATAGGACTTGTCATTAGGCAAGCAAATATATGGCATCAGTTATGTTTTGTTACTTATATTAAATCTATATTCAAATATCCAATTCGACTGTATTTTGCTATTGGGAAAAAAATATATATGATGCACAGATTTCATCTAGAAAGTAGAAATGTAAAAAATAACAAATTGCTATCTTAGCTATCACCAAAGCTATTTATTTAGTGTCACGTTTCTCAAACTGTTCCAAATGTACAATTATAATCTTCAAAAATTAGGACATATTTTATATATTAAATCCGGCTGATATATGAATGTACTTCTTGTCAAGAGTGCAACTTATTACAGTTTCCATGCTATTCAAATATTAACATTAATCAGAATGTATATGCACTCATAATACATAATTTTCCTTTCATTCATACGGGAAAAAGACTAAATTTTGAGCCGGCGTCCTGGCACAGAGGTAGCGCGTCTTCCCCGTGATCTGGGTGTCCCGATTCGGGCATGGTTGTTACTCTGTGTTCTGCTGTGAGATGTGTGAATGTGCCCCCCCCCCCGTAAAAAGGGGCTGTGCAAGCGAATGTGTGTGTGTGTCATCTTCATTTGAGCTACAAGTCAGACTTCTGCCCTCTGGGTGCTCAGTGGTCTTTACCCTCAGAAGCTACTGCACCCCCTTTCTGTAGAAACACGGACACGGCAAAAAACAAAAAACTAAATTTTGAAAATTCACTAAATAACCCTCTAGTTTTATATTGTTTATAATACAGTATTTAATCATTCTATGCAGCTAGAACAGCATAAGCAGTATGCATTAGCTCATAAAATCCATTTATATTGTCATAAGGATTCAATCTTCATAAAAGCACAAAACATTTGTCAACCACTTGGAAATGAATTAGGTCAGTGATTTCAGGATCTTGATGCTTTGTATTTTATCCTCAATGACATTTAAAAAACCATTCTATCCAGTGCAATGACAGAGTATGAATAAAATGGTAATTTAAATCTTTGGATTTTTTGGCTGATCAAATTAAAATGGTCTGTTTTTCTACAAATATTACCTGAAATCCAATTTTTATTTAGTTGGAATAATTCAGAACTTCATTGTGGAATTTAATTCAAAGTTTATTCACTCAAGGAGTTATAACCATCAAATGAAAAGCTCAACATATGTCTGGTATCATGAACCAAAATTTAAGTGTAAATTTAAATTCTTACAATTAATCATCTTACCACAGAGCATAAGACAATAACAACAAAAAAGCAATGGAATACTTTTTAAAAAAAATCTCAAATTATTGTGTATTTTCTATTGAATAATTCAAATAAAAGCAAACCCTGATTTACTTTTTTTTCATTTAATTGAAAATTAAAAAAAAAATTTATAATTAATGATTGAAAGAAAGACAGCCATGAAAGTGAATTTCTCATGATTCCCATAATTCTGAAAAAAGAACTCAATCATTCTGAAATATTTCAGTTTTATAACAATGATTTTTTATGTAATGACATAAGCCTCCAGTTGTGTTTAATTTTTAATTGTACAACAAAATTAATGATATGAATTGAGTCATTCTTCTTAAAATATCTTCACCCGCCATTTTCAAAATCGAGACTTGTATCGTAGACCGTCAGACTTTTTCTTAAACGAAATGTGTGTAATATCTATGAAAAAAATTGACCCATATTGTGGGGTAAAATCAATAGATGTAAAAAAAAGCCCATGTTTAATATAAAATATAGAACATTTTTTCATTTTAAATCCAAAATAAATTAATTTTTAATTCACCAGACCAAATATACATAAATTTTGCATAGTTTATGTAACTTTACATTATTTTCATAAAGGAAAATAAATTGAATAGCATTCAATGAACTGCTTTGAAATGGGAACTAGTTATTTTTAATTTGAAATACAGAGTGTAAGGGATTAATTTTCCATAAATTGGATCTCTTGATTTTTAAGTACTGAAACAAATGCATATTTGTGGAATTAATTACTAGAAGAATCTTGTTCCCCCTCATTTTTGGAATCGATAATCCTTGAGGATTTTTAATGAGTTATTTTATATCCATGAACAAACATTAAAGAATTCCAAAAAATATTGGCATCGTATTCTATGTAATATTGTACATTTTCATGGCATTTTTTAGTAGCAACAGATTTTGTAATGCATTTAGGGTGGGAGTGGAGGAAATTGCAATTTAATACCAGCTTTCTTTCATTTTCATTCTATAAAACAATCAAGCAGCTGAAATATTTATGACTATTTTTTATCAGAAGATGTTTGATGCACTGTGGGTTGTTAATTAAACATGATAATTTTCACTGTATGTTGCACAGATGATTTCCTTTTTCGTATCATAAGTAAAATGAGGCTTGATAATCAACAAACTAATTATCTGGGAATTTCTTAAGAATTTTCTTACTTAACTAAGAAAAAAAAGTTTTAAAAATGAGTCTGTATTGAAAATATATGTAGTTCAAGTTTAAATGTTGGATAGTAAGTTGTTATGCTATAGATTGATTATCACCAAAGTATATATCTGAAAGTATATTGATGATATACCTCACGTATATCGCTTTTTTTTTCTGACTACACCTATCCCCCGATTTACACGGCACTCGGTTTACACGTTGTTTCGAATTCATCTAGCATCGAACTTGAATCGCATACTCGGTTTACACGATTATTCGGTTTACACGATGTTTCGAATTCATCTAGCTTCGAAACAACGTGTAAACCGAGTAATCGTGTAAACCGAGTGCCGTGTTAAATCGGGGGATAGGTGTATATAGTGTTTCAACACTATTTCATTTGCAATGAATCCATTTTTATAATAACCGTAAAATCCTTTTCCAATGCATCTCGCAGGCACATAGAAAATCTGATTTGGTTGAACCCTTGTGAGAGTATCAAGTTTTAAAATGCCGTCACCATTCATTGTATAACCCTTCTCGAAGAAGACATGTCAGTTGAGAGTAGCTGACCTCGCATACTTTTTGCACGAAAACCAATCACCGTACTGGAACTTCACATCAAGGTGTCCCCTCTCATCTCGATGAACCCAAGAAACAACTCTTTTAAATGCCATAATAAAATATACGCCATTTGAATGATATCAGCATTGAAAAGTTGAATTAAATTGAAATTTGGTGAAAATCCATATTCTATTCAGTTATGATATATATGATTATATTCAATTAAGTTTTAAAACAGGGAATGTAATGTTAGGTATACAAAATTTAGAAAGAAAAAAAATATTTACAGGAGAAAATGTTTTCCCTATTATCACGAAGATGCAAAGAACTACCAGCAAAGTAACACGGTATCGAGTTTATTGGCTTCTAGCTGCTCGCAACATGCAGGTGAAGAACTGATTCCACTGCGAATGGAACTTGGAATTTATATTTTTACAGAATAATCTAGAGTTATAAAGAAATTTATAGAAGCTTTTAGAACATAAATAAGTGAATAACAAGATATATATATATTACAGAATAAATACAGAAGAAATTCATCGAATAAATATCAGAATGTCTCTAATAAAGACAATATGAAATGAATTCACATCAGCAAATTGTTATTATTAACAGGGTTGCAGGAAAAATTTAAATTTTCAGCCCTTTCCAAAATGTGCTCATGCGTGTAACAAAAGACGGTGGATTACATTTTGAATCATAGATTCTGTGTTTCGTACTACGCTAGCATATGATAGCAGATTTAGAAACTGTACGGCAAAATAATTGGGTGGGGAACAATAATACAATTTTGGTGGGGGAATTGAACAATAATGATAAAAGTTATTATTATTGATCAGTTAACACATTTCCGAATTCTCCCAACCGTGATTAAGAATAAAAACAGCGTTCTGAACAATATTAATGTTACGCATACTAAAAGTCTACCAGCTTGTTTCCATGTGGCTGGCTGAGCATCGACTGATCCTTTATTAGGCAAAGATCGCAATAATATCTATAAAGAGGTGGGAAAAGGTCATGGATGAATAAGGAAATCGCCGTCAGGCTTGTTAAGACAGAGCGGCGTGCCCGGCGCCCAGAAGTCGAGGCTGAGGCTGGGTACGAATGGACTTGGGAATCATCAACTATCTTGTTTTGTCTGTATATCATGTAATTTTTTTGTACAATCCTTTGCATTGCCAGTCACTCAATATAATAAATGCTGAACCCTCTTTCAGCAAATTAAAATTAAATAAAGCGTTATCTGCGGGCAAGCATATGGGTATAATGCTCAAATGCTTTAGCTATACTAAGTATCAAAAAAGAGATTGGAAAAATTGAAATTTTCCTGGAGTAATGAATAACAAAAACAAAATGACGCATTATTCAATAAATATGCAAATGTTCGTTTTTTTACTTTGCTAAAAATTTTGGGTCCCAAAAGGTTTCTTGCACCCTAGCCTCTAGTTAAGGTACTGAGCAGGAGCATCTAGCAAACAAAACAAAACTAAACAAAAGCATTATTTTGAAAGAGGAAAAGGCACAAAGGAAAGAATGCCTCGTTACCAAAAAACATGTGCCGTTGACCGACGCGTGTCGGATTAGAGAATCTATTACATTGTAAAAGTTCAACTTAAAATAAGCTGCTTACATAAGTTTAACGTTCTTGTTTGGTGAATGACAGAAACTTTTAAATGGAAATTCGAAGATAAATTGTCTTCATGTGAATTAGGAAGGGATTTCTTAATAAATTTTCTAGCTAGTTTTAATCCTCTCCCGATGTATTTTGAACAATATTTAAACAAGTTTGTTTTCCAAGTTCGTTTCCAAGTTTAAAATTTCTTAATTGGGTTGTATAATTCTTATCCAAATCTTATATGGATTTTAAATGAAACTTTCTTATTTGCAAATGGGCAGCGGTGGCCTGGTGGTAAGGTTTCGGCTTCGGAACCGGAGGGTTTCAGGTTCAAGGCTCGGTTCCAGCGATGAACCATAGTGCAAGCAGGTCTGGTGGACGTTAAATCCGCCTGTACCAAGCGTTCTCCCGCCGGTGCTGTGTGGAGAGGGGGTTGGGGGTGCAAGCTGAAGTGTCGTTCTTGTCACCTGACCGTGATTCAAAATGATGATATCCGTCTCAAAATAGCCCCAGTGTTGCTTCAAAACGTAGTGTTCAAAATAGTCCTAGTTGTTATTTGCAAAAAAAAAAAAAAGAAAAGAACGTAAAACAAAAAGCAGAACATATATAGATATTTTATTACACAGCGAAATAAAAAAAGAAGAAAAAACATAATTCCTTAGAACGTCCCATGAATTAAATACATCATGATTCAGAACTGTATAAAGTGAAATTTACAAGTATAAGTATTCAAACTGGTGGCATTGCATCAAAAAACGGGAGGATGGTGCGAGTGTGTGTACTGGTGAGTCAAAGGGTAATCCCTTCGACTTAAAACGTACACCGCGCCCCCTGTGAGTGGGAACGAATGAAGATCTAAACGGCTGATATTAACAGGTGGAGAAAGGAGTCTTGACGAACTTGGCTCGGTGGATTTGGTTGCATTATTCCTAGGGACAACTCCTTCCTTCGAATCTGCAGTACTGTTACTTTCCAATATTCTCCCAAACCCCAATGCATTCCCAACATGGGTGGCTGTGGAATTGGTGTCGTTGATCAAACCGTCCAAAGAAGCGGTTTCTCTATGAGCGATTGGCATCTCAAGTTTTCCATCAGAAATCGGATTGTTATCTGCGGTTTCATTGCGAGGATTCGCGGTGCCGTTTCTTTGAGCCAGTGGTCCCGACAGTATCACTGGCGGCAGTCCGAAAAAAATGGATTGATGCCCAGCTTGTGGAATTATAGTGTAGCCCTCTGACGTAAGATAAGAGTAAGGGTAACTTAAACTGTGCATCTCATCCAAGTTATTTGTCTTGTTTGGAACATCCATGTCAACCCGGTTCAAATAGAATGGGTATTCATCGAAGTTGTTTTGACCATAAACTGCAGTTAAGAAGCACAAGACGTTGAGAAAGAACAGCATCTGAAAAGAACAAAGAAGACCAAAATAATTTAAAAGCGCATAACATCATAATTCTTCTTGCCACTTATTTAACTTTTTCCTATGCAGATTGTAATGAAGCAATTGAAAAGAAAAACGAGGACTAAAATGATTTAAAAGTGCGGAACGATATCATAGCTGTTATCACAATCTATTTAACTTTTTCTTATGCGGATTGTGAAGAAACCGCAGCAGCGAACTGTAAACAAAGCATTAGTAGATAAGGAAATTATTTATCTTGAATTCATTCAACCACGAATAAAACATAGGAATTATGCGAAAACATCGCCTGTGAATGCTTGAAGATTTTGTCTAATGCGGCGGGCATCTGCAGAAGGTCGGTTGATGGTTTTCTGTGAAATGAATGATTTTAAATCCTCTTAAAATGTCTGAAATTTTCCTCCTCATTTTGCAATAAGCATAGAATGTTTTTTTAAAGCGTTCTCATTTGTGTTTCTAATTAAATAAAAGTCTTTCTCCTTCTTTAAAGTGCTTATAATGAGGAGCAACTTATAATCAATTTCCTTTGATACATAAGAATTTGGCGATGGTATTGACTGGAATTGTACCTATGTGTAGGTTAAATTCCGCCAAGGATCGAACGTTGTTTGGGTTTAAGTCCAGTAACTCATCCATTCGATAAAAGCGATCGCTCTAGTCTAGTGGTTGTTACTGCCTTATTAAGATGTCACCAACAGAATAACAGAAGCAATTTTTTTTTAAAATCTCTGAGAATAGTTGATGAGAAAATTACTTTAACTGAGAACATTTTGAAATAATTTAATAAATATTTTTAATGAGTGTTTTTTTTATGAGACAATGATTTTAAAACTTTGTGAATTGGAATATTTGAAAAAAATCTACAGAAATCTTGATTCAGAATATTTTTCCATATTTATTTTCCATTCATTTCTATTCCTTTCGTATTTATTTTAAATTTCTAATCCTTTTTTTTGATGATTTGCTAATTAATAGTGATCTGATACCTCTATCCATCAGCCAATATTGATCAGAATTTTAGATTCGTTTACTGAATACAAATAAGGGGGGGGGGGACACGCGCAAAAGCTTTAAATGTTTTCTTGGATTTAGCTTAAAATTTGATAAATTTCTCGACTGTGGAAGTTAAATCTGTGTGCCGAGTTTTGTCGAAATACGGATCCGTTAAATAAATATTATCTATTCTTTGTCAATAAGGTTTTTATCTATTTAGCTTTCTTCCCTTTTTAGTTATTATGCCAACATTTATTCAAACACACGAACAGACGGACTTTATCTGAATAGATTTTGCACGAAAAATTATGCATCAAATTTGTATAATTTGTTGTAAAGACCATGTACTAAATTTAAGCCATCTACATCGAAATATTTTGAGTTATCTTTCCGACATTAAGAGTCCAAGACCGACAGACTGAGTGCCGGAAATGTGTTTTCTCTACTTAGGAAGATGCAAATCGAGAAGATTCATCATAGAGTTGAATTCGAATTGTTTGTCAATTACAATATTTTCTCTATATTTCGAAAGAGCGACTCTGTTCGCGTGGAAATTTTGATGTACGAAAGAACTATCAAACAATGACAAATAAAAAAATAATTAAACCTAACCTAAAAACGACGCATTGAAATCAGCACATACAAAAAATATATAACATAATTCCCATTTAATAGCAAAAACGCACATCTAACGTAAAAACTATTTATTTGCATTGTATGCCCAAAATGAAACAAAACAGCCAATCAAGTCCGGTCAAATACATTTTATTTACGGATCGAGATAGCTACAACAGTATTATACGCATCCTTTTTTAACTTTTCATTTAAATGGAAACTCAGATGCCAACAATCACGTGCGAACTTTCAACACCAGTTGGTGCAACGCGCATGTCTGACTTTCCAACGCCCGTTGCGGTAATGCAGTGCAAATTAGAAATTTTTTATTCTCTTTATTCTGTTTTCTTTTAATTTACAAGTACTTCAGAACGAATCTTAAAGATCGATTCATCATTCGAAACTGCATCATTTGATTTTAAATACATCAAACACTAAAAAGATGAGCAGAATCGGTCGAAATTCTGCTAAACCCAACCTCAACTCTGTTGGGGGGGGGGGAACCCCGGGGGGGGGGGAACCCATCCTGAAACCTTACTTATCTTTGCAGGATTTGACCGTAGCTGTTTGGCCGAAAGTTGGTTTATAATGAATAAAAAAGGAACCCCTCAATGAATCGGCATAAAATGTAGCCTCTGTTCTATTCCTGACTCTAATCTATCTTTGTGCTCAATTTCATTCAAATCCGTTCAGCCGTTCTGGCGTGATGGAGTCACAAACATTCATCCAAACTTCCACATTTATATGGTAGTATAGATTACGCGAGAAAATTTTCCGCAAACCAGTCCTGAGGGTTTCAAATTTTAATTATATTTTAGCATTTTTCTTCGTAACTTCCAAAAAATATTATAATACAAATAATTTTGCACCATTTTAATTTTCAAAAAAAAAAAAAAAATGTTTTCTCAACTATATAAGCGATTCTATGGCATAAATATTTTAATCTCCTTTTCTAAAATGAAACTTGAGAATTCCGAATGAATATGAAATGAGTCACGAGATACAATATATAGTTTCTTTCATCACCATTCTGAAAGAACACCAAGTTTCACCATTCTAAAAGAATACACAAATCTAATGTACAAAAATGCATATTTGTTTGTTCGTATTTTATGCTCTTTCATACCGTTCATCCCACTTCGATAAAACATTGCCAAATGACTGATTGATTGCATTTAAATTATTAATTATTTGCATGCGACAGCGACGCGCAGGGTATCAGCTATTATTAAAATAAAGATTAAAAACCTTTGGCTTCATTCATTTAATAAAAATATTTCAAACTCCATATCAATCATTTTGAAAATCAGTCTCTTATGCTAGTAGGTTTTCTATTATTGTAACTTGACTATTTAATTTGCTTGTGATAAATATATCTAGAGTGGTTTTCCTTACATTCGATTCCGTCCCCGTTTTTCTTCCTTTCTGGAAATTTCTAGAAAAATATCGTCACAATCATAAAACTGGAAACAAATACAGAAAAGTTATGATAAATCACAAATGTATCTGATTAAGGTATCCGACTACGTTCGAAGGAAAAATTTTGAAAAATTGGATTTTTTAAAAACAATTTAAAGCTCTGGTTTTTAGATGTATAATCAGTTACTATGCAATATACTATAAATACAACTAAATTATTTGAAAATATGTTTTGAAGCATAGGAAAAATTGTAGTAAATTTTAACGAAATTTAAACAAAACGATTGACACTCTACACAAAATTTTAGTGCATCCATCCTATTTTTCTTTCTACACAAGTTATAGAATATAACGACGAATGAGATGAAATTCACAACTTCATATTTCTAAAAATGCCTATAAAAGAAAAAGTATTTTCCCAACAATACAAATTTTGGTTCATTTCATCGATCATATTATTTAAAACACACGCTGAAATTTTTGAGTCAATACCTCTATTAGTTTTTGAATTATCATGTTTACGATGGAGGATTTTTATGAAAATTTAAATTTATGAGAAAAATGAAGCGGAAGACACATTTGAACTGAAAAATATGTGAAAATAGGGATGATAGGTCAGTCTTTCCTTTTCATAGAAAAGTTAAACTGTTTTGAAAAGAGGAAAGTCTGATTAAATAACAATTTTTAAAAAAATCAATATGGCCGAAAACCAGTGTTTTTAACGTAATCGGATACCTTATATATATACCAGCAGGTAAGTTTGAGTAAAAAGTCGCTAGAGAAAGTTATTTTTTTAAAAAAATATTGTTTTAAAGAATGAGAGGTTTTCCTACGACCCTAACATGATTCTACAGAATTCCATTTCATTTATTCTTCTAGGATACCTGTTCGAGAGTTATCCCATATCACACTAAAATATGACAATCGAAATGAAAAAAAATGATTATGTAGATTTATTAACAAGGAAAACAATGACATAAATAAATACATATTGTCAGTGAATAACTCACGTTGTGCGTGATGAGGTGCCGGAAACGAGATCGAATGAACCCGCGGGTCACTGTCGGTGGTTGTTTTCTTATATAAAATTTCACACATCACTGGTGACCTTCCCCGTTGCTCCACACAAACAAGTTGCCTCTGAATTATTTAAATATTTATGAAAACCAACGCGGCATTGAAAAGCACATTCTGCTGAAGATGGTGAGATTTCATTCCTCGCGTCTATTTTAACGATGTAGAAAACAATGAAACTAAGTCCAAGAGAAAAGAAAATAGAGTTTAGAATCTTAAAGAAGTGTCTTGATTTAGTTTAGTTATATTAACGGCCTGTCTTGAAGCCACACGAGGGCTATTTGGGGACGGACCTCGTCATTTTGATTAACAGTCAGATGACGAGGATCAAAGTTATATTTACAAAAACAGATTTTGAATAGCTATTTAAACGTTAAAATTAAAGAAAATAATCTCGGCTTTTTCTATTCTGCGTTGATGAAAAAAATGTTTTCTATGTACCATTATATACTGGAAAATGATTATGATTTAAAAAGTAAAATGTTTTTCCCTCGAAGAATATTATTTGTTGAATCACATGTAATTTGAGAGGAAAATGAATGTTCCAAAGCATTTAATTTTTTCAATAATGAAGTATTTTGAAAAACTTCTGAAGCATATCTATATATCAAGTAAAATATTTGCAAAATGTATTGTCAGTTTTTCAAACGAATACATTCATTAGAAAGTATAATTTGAATGTAAATGAAATGTGATCTCGTAAACCACATCTCCTTAGTTAAGTTGAGTTTAGTTTTAGTTAGATGAACGTCCCGCTTTGAAGCAATATTAGGGCTATTTTGGGACGCACCTCATCATTTAGAACAGTGATCAGATGACACCTGAGCTGGCACCCCCTTCCCCTCACCACACCAGTGGGAGGATGCTTGGCCTGACAGATTTAACTCTCAAGAGACCCCCTCACACGACGGCTCTTCGATGGAATCGAGTCTCGAACCTGAAACCCTCCGGTTCCGAAGCCGAGACCTTACCACCAGGCCACCACGGTCGTAGAGAAGTGCCTTAGATAGAAGAAGAAACTTACAAAAAGAACTACGATGGGTAGCTTTCTTATGCAAATGGGCACTTTGTCCGCAGGCTTATTTGTGAACCAATAAAGAATTTTTGTAAAGGAGACGAGACGGTAGAGAAAGCAACGAATCGTCAATTAAATTTCTCCAAATGTTAAAGAATAATCACCTTTTGCGATCTATCAGGTTAACCAGCATTCTAGCTAGATAAAAGTTTTCAAATAAATATTTTAAGAAATTTGATTGGAATGGATCTCGCAGGAAAGAATTTGAATGCTTCAAATTCCGATAGAACCTGCTATTTCGGAAGCATTATACCGTTCTATCCTTTGTAGTGGCATTTTTCTATTTATTTCTTATTCGTTCAGTTATGTCACAGGAAAAAATAGCCATGTTTCAAAATGAACGTTTCTAAAAATGTTCATCTATGTTTAACTATAAATGCACATTGTTAAAATTGCAAATACAACGATAATTCAAAGGATTTTATAAAAGCAAGTCTCATACTGACACATCGGACTGAACAACACGGATACATACGTGACAACACGGAAACTTTAGTCGTGTTTTTGTAATTTATCTATCAACAATAGAGCAAATAATACATAATTAAAAAAAATTCCCACTTATTTTCTTATTTTATGTATACATATCCTTCATTATTTATCTGATCTTATTTATGATAGGGTGACGTGTCGGTAATGTCAGAGCTTGGCGACAAATTTGGTGAATTTGATGATCAAGTAAAAATTACAGGAAAGTTGTAATTGATTAATTAATATTTAAAAAACTATATTAACATCAAGTGCCAAGTTTAAAAAATGTATCCCAATTTATTTAAACAACGTTTAATTAAAAATTGAGTTTTAATTTCGATTCTGACCTAGTTGGTTTCGTTTTGACTTTTGTTGACGGGGAAATGGATTTTGATTGTATATATATATATATATATATATATATATACACTGAAATGACAAAAGTCATGGGATAGCAATATGCAAATATATAGATGGCAGTAGTATCGCAGCGAAAAAGTATAAATGCGCAGTTCGTTTTCCAGAGCTTTCATTTGTGTTCAAGTTATTCATGTGAACAGGTTTTTCGTGATTTATGGCGGCACGACGAGAATTAACAGACTTTGAACGTGGAGTGTTAGTTGGAGATAGACGCATGGGTATTCCATTGCGGATATCGTTAGTGAATTCCACACTCCGAGATCCACAGTATCAAGAGTGTGCCATGAGTATGAAATTTCTGGCATCCCATCCCATCATGGACAGTGCAGTGGGCGACCACCTGCACTTAACGACCGGGACCAACGACGTCTGTGTAGAATGGTCAATGTTAATAGGCACGCAACACTTCGTCAAATAACTGCAGGAATCAATGTGGGACGTACGAGGGACGTGTCCGATAGGACTGTGCGGCGAAATTTGTCTTCCTTGGGCTATGACAGCAGAAGACCGACACGAGTGCCTTTACTGACAGCACGACATCGCCTGCAGCGACTCTCCTGGGCTCGTGAACATATCGACTGGTCCCTAGACCAGTGGAAAACCGTGGCGTGGTCAGATGAGTCACGATTTCAGTTGTTACGAGCTGATGGTAGAGTTCGAGTGTGGCGCAGACCCCACGAAGCCATGGACCCAAACTGTCAGCAAGGCACTGTTCAAGCTGGTGGTGGCTGCATAATGGTGTGGGCTGTTTTTACATGGCATGGACTCGGTCCTCTGGTGCAACTGAATCGATCTTTGACTGGAAATGGTTATGTTCAGCTGCTTGCAGATCATTTGCAGCCATTCATGGACGGTGGGATTTTTATGGATGACAATGCGCCATGTCACCGGGCCAGAACTGTTCGCGATTGGTTTGAAGAACATTCCGGACAATTCCAGCG
>JAPMOQ010037680.1:798886-810042 GCA_026543055.1 Argiope trifasciata | reverse complement strand
TAAGGTGAGTGTGAACTAATAATAGGAATCGAAAAAATGCCGACATGAAATATTAGTACTGCTCAATTTTAGATATTTTTATCAAGAAAGTTCTTGTATTTGTGACCAGTTGAATCACTTTTCAAATCAAAGTTGTGATTTTAGGTGAAATGACGGAAACTGAGGATGTTTTTTCCATGAACAGAAAGGCGTATGACTTGTAAAATTTCGATGGGATATATAGTATGTTTTACAACTCGAATTTCAAAATTGCTTCATTGAGAAAATTAAGAAACAAAAAAAAAAAAAAATCTTTAATCGAAAATTTCAGAAACCTCTAATTCCACTTACCAGCTAGTAGCCAAAGATAGATAATTCTCAAACAATAACTATCAGCAATTCAATATCATCAGGTTTATAGGGCACACCAATAAATATCTTAAATTTTCTCCCAGATTGATTAATTTTAAAGAAGTTTAAAATTTCTTTTTTTTTCATTGCGAATGTTTGTGAAAAACACTTTTTAAAACAAATTCTGATGAATGAAAATATTTTTTATAATTAAAAATAAAAGTAATATGATTTTACTCAACAGAAAATTTGGAATTCGAAATTTAAATGCTACTGGAGATAATATTAGATCAGATGACCTCTGTCAGTCTGTTTATTACGGTTGTGAAAACGGCACACAGAGATACGACTGGAATTTAAATGTGACTGTTAACACTCCATTAGATACGTGGCATTGATTCTCTCTTTATCAGGGTGTTACTTTCCCTGAAATTAATTCGAAGGTTCCCTCGCAAAGATCTCGAGAATCAGTTCGCTGCACTGATATGCAAATGACGGGCGAGAACTTGAACGGATGAGCCTGCGAAGACATTGCGAAAAAATGACCTTCCGCATTTTTTTTTTCTTTTACCAAAACATTTGCTGGCTGAATTCTTTTCACGGCTTATCGTCAGCAATGAATGGAATTCAGTTATGCATAGATTTTCTGCCATTTTTAATCAATGTAAATAAAAATGAATGTTTGTCTGTATGGCTCTTATGCAATTTCGTACCACTCATCCGATTGCGACGAAACTTTGAATATTTATCACTTGCACTTATCACTCGCACATGGTTATAGGCAGAGTAAAACTATGTAATCCATACAAATAAAAGTGAATGTCTGTGTGTCTCTCATGCGCTGCCGTACCGCTCATCCGATTCTATCCATTTCTATGTTTGGTGCTTACGAGTCGGACTGTCAAGAAATTTATTTGTTTCTACTAAAGACAGAAAAATATATTGCTTACCCTAAAACTCTCGGATCATAAAGTAAAAATATATGCATATAATATTATTCACACTTATGCATATAATATTATTCTGACATATCCTTCCATTTCAGTGAATGTATTCATCATCGACAAGAAAATAAATACAATTCTTAATGAAACAAGAGAACTATTTTAAATTCCTAAATATATTTCCCGATTAATTTCTTCTGCGGCAGCAACACGCCAGGTATCAGCTAGTATTTAATAATTTGGTGGGTTTTGTTGGTCAATTCCTTTGTTGTTACTTTGCGCTGAAGTGTTCATATATTATTACCGTTCAAAGTCTTATTTGTGTAATGAATTAGGATTGATAAGTATGAATGTTGGGACATTGTTCATTCTCTTCCAACTGAAAAGGACTTGTTTGTTTGGATCGACGTGTGTACAAGGGATTCACACTTGTGCACAAGTTTGTATTTGTGATTAATTACAAATGTCCGCCGTTTTGTCCAAATTATTTATCCTTCAACAAAATGTTTCCAGAAGTACAAAAAGCCAAATTCTTAACTAATATTTCCATATCTTTTCAACAGAATAAGATATTGTCATGCAGATAGAAGACACCGGAGTGAAATCTATTTATTAGCTCAGCTCTGAACTGAGAGATCTTCAGCTTTTATGCAAGTAGCGAAAGTTCCTTTCTGGAGAGAGTGAGAAAAGTCCAGACCTCTTATCTGGTCAATGAAAGAAAGGACCAGAATCTTCTGGAACATGAAATAAAGGAAAAATAAATTCTAAGTCTACTGGGATTCGAACACATGATCTCCTGACTATGAGTCCAGCGTCATAGCCATTCAGCTATGCAGACTCGGCAAAGTTTCGTTTCAATGCGGCAATAGGGTGACAGAAAAAAAGAAGGCTATTCTTCAAATTCAATGATTTTACGAGTTTAGTTTAGTTTAGTTTAGTTATATTAACGTCCCGTTTAAAGCAACACGAGGGCTATTTTGGGACGGACCTCGTAATTTTGAACCACGGTCAGATGACGAGGACGACACCTGAACTGGCACCCCCCTCTCCACACCACGCCACGCCAGCGGGAGGACATTTGGCCTGACAGATTTAACGTGCAACAGACCCCCTCACACGACGGTTGTTAGGTGGAATCGAGTCTCGAACCTGAAACCCTCCGGTTCCGAAGCCGAGACTTTACCACCGGGCCACCGCGGCCCCTATGATTTTACGAAATGTGTCATCGAAGAAATATGTATCAAATATATACGAAAACCTATATCATCCAAAATGCCTTTCAACAAGAAATTATATGGTATTAAAATGAACAGCGTTTCTTCTATACGTCATATTTTAGCTAGGAATAAAATAGTTACCTCAAATTTTATTCATTGACATTTACCTTTGAATTGTCTATTTATTTTCTTGATTAAAACTTCAATTGGAATGCAATTCAAAATCGATCATTTGGTGGATCAGAGTTATCGAAAGAAGTTTATCTTGAAAAGAAATGAGTGCGAAAAGAAAGTAAAAAATTTGATATTAAATTCATTTCCCAAATTGTCCGACTCGTTTTAGAATTTTAATAACTTATGAATTATTCATGCGCTCGCATAAGAAGGGACTTTTGCGCTAAAGTTCAGTTGTCTTTATCATAGGAATCACTTACTTTTTTCATTGTTAATTCAGTGATTTATTATGGTGGTGATTTCCCTTTTAATTTATAATTCATAAAATACAAAAATCAAACTTAATACTGTGACAAAATTTCAGGTTCAGGTAAGGATAATAATGCTACAACTGATTTTTTGTGAAGTTTTATCTTAAGGTATCCGACCACGTTAAAAACAATGGTTATAAACCACATTAGCGAATGTTTTTTGGTTATTTCTTGTAGTTCAGACTTTACTCCTTCCAAAACAATTTATCTTGGACCTATTATCCAGAGTCACATATTTTTCAACTAAAATTTCTCTTTAATTTCACTTTTCTCAAAACATTTATTTTCATTAAAATTTTCCACCGTTAACATGATATCTCAAAAATTAGTAGAGGGATTTGCATAAAAATTTCAGCGTATATTTTAAATGACGTGGGCAATGAAATGAACCAACATTTTTATTGTTGGTGAAATACTTTCTCATTTAGAGGGGTTTTCGGTAAGTTGTGAATCTATGGGGAAAATGCATCTACACGCATATTTCTGCCCATCACTTCTTTGCATCTCAAAATGCATCTTAGATTTCGGTTCATTTCATTCATCTTTATATTCTTTAACCTATGTACAAAGAAAAATAGGATTGTTGCATTACCATTTTGCGTAGAGTGCTGACCGTTTTGGTTCAATTTCATTAGAATTTACTTCAGATTTTTCAATTTCTCAAAAAATGTTAAAAAAGAATTTCTAGGTATTTATAGCATTTTGTCTTATAATTGATAATACATCTAAAAAACATAGTTTTTTTTAAAAAATTCAATTTTTCAACCTTTTACTTTCAAACGAAGTCGGATACCTTAAAGCATTCGCGATATGAGTTGGATATCATTGCGTAGATTTAAACTCCGATTTGTGTATAATTATGAATTTCATGCTATTCATAATTATCAGAAGGGCGTAAAAGGCTCTCCAAATGAACGTGATATTTCGTTATTTAACCTTCAAGCGGGCGCGGCCGTCAAACCAACACGAAAGGTCGTGCGTATTTCCCACATACGCTATAGTAAATTGTACATTTTCAAAAGCGCAACTATTAAAATTATATTGTAAATAGCTTAGGATTAATAAATACAATCACTTTGAGCATCTTTTACTTAAAAAGAAGCAGAAACAATATAAACATAGATTGCAATAACAATATCAAATGACCACAGCTTGACTAAATGGATTTAAAAATAATATCAATGAAATGGTCGATATTTTGACAGAACAATCTGCATATAAAATGTAGAAGTGCTAAAACACAGAATTTATGTGTAAAAAGGAAAAAGTAATTGAAAACTAGATATGAAAAGGAAGAAAATAGTTTCATTGTTATTTCACGGTAGCGTTGCCATTTGAGCAAATGTGTTTAGTGTGCTCTAAACCTATAAATTTCTGTCAAATCTCGCAACCGAACCTTGTGATTCTAGCCCGGTTTTCTTTTTGGCAGGGTTTTTTCCCTGACGTCGCATCTTCCACTTCTTCAATGCCTTGTTCGGCTTTTCTCTTTAGCACCTTTCATTTTAGCTCACTTTTTAGAGACGTGGGTGCTTTTTTTCTCAACCTTTTCTTTCGTAAGTGCATTTAGCAACTGTCGCCAGGCTAAGGCAACACAGATTTATTTGTAAAATCATTCAAAACCAGATGTAACAAAAACTGACATGAACGGTCGCGCTTATCTCTAAGATACAAATATCAATATCTGATCGGCAGAGACGCCACAAACTTCCGACGACAACTGAAAGTAGGTCAAAGGGAAGGGGACAAATACCAAGGACTTGCGTTTTTATCGGCACCAGATCTAAAAGTACAAAACGAAATTCTTCTCTAGTGTATCTCTCACATACGCGAGCCCGCTGGAAGGTTAAGTTGCAAGAGAAAGTACCACATGTGACTTTCCGACCCACCCGAAGGCACACGGAAAATAAATACTGAATGAACGAACCGGCTCTACAGCAGCACTGGCGGGAACTGTGGTTGAGTCCTAAGAGCCATCACCGGTCACGGTACAAACCCTCCCCGAGAGGAGTACGTCTCGTCATCGATGGAAGGTGTCAGATTGCCCACCTATGGTGTAACCAGCGGGTTGGCGACATCCAATCACCATGTCGGAAGCATCTCATCCTCCATTACGATGTACCTTCCCCCCTCCCCGTCTCATGCTGCAAGAGTGACATCTCATCTCAGGATAGCGAGCATTCACTTGTTGGATGGCAGATGAGGTACTTTTTTTATTATTAAATAGCACAGCAGTTTCTGCTGAAAAAGAAAAGGAAAGCTTTTCGAGAAGTAACCAGAATTTCAAATTTGAATGAACTCTGACATTCTGTCGAAGGAATATATAGTTCATATCTCCAGACTCCATTCTTGGAAGAGGCGAATAAAGAGAATAAGAATCATCTTTGTGCAGTCTTGTTCATGGTAAAATAAACAGGATCACATAACTTTTTGTTTTTTTAAAAAATTTGATAGCTTAGTTTCGAATTTCACAATAGGTCAGAAAATACTGTTTCCATTCTTATTTTGATATATATATATATATATATATATATATATGCCATTGGTTCGTCATCAACTCTATTGCAGATTTGGATTTATTGGATTTTTTTATTGCTATTTCCTTTTGTTCAAACTTTTCTCTTTCCAAAACAGCTTGTCTTTTGTAGGAAGAGGATGGTGTAACCTATTATCCAGGTGAATTTTAAACATGTTTTACAACAAAAATTTGCCTTTCACTTCAATTTTCTCAAAATTTGAATTTTCAGAAAAATTCTTCGCCGTTCACTTGATATCTCGAAAACTACTAGAGGTATTTACATAAACATTTCAGCGTGTGTTTTAAATAATAAGGGCGATGAAATGAAACAAAAGTTTTGTTAGTGGTGAAATACTTTTTCATTGATTGGTGTTTTTAGAACAATTAAGTCGTGAATGGATGGAAAAAATGCATCTATACGTATACTGTTATCCATCACTTCTTTGAATCTCAAATTTTTTCTTAGATGTTGGTTCATTTCCTTCATCATTATATTTTGTAACTTGTTTACAAAGAAAAGTAAGATTCCTGTAATAGAATTTTATGTAGAGTGTGAACCGTTTTGATCAAATTTCATTAAAATTTACCACACATTTTCCTATTTCTCAAAATTTATTATATTTTCAAATAATTGTGTCGCATTTATAGTATTTTGTATTATAATTGACAATACATCTATAAGCCATGATTTTAAATAGTTTTTTTAAATTTCAATTTTTCAAAAATCTTCCTTTGACAGTAGTCGGATACCTTAAATTGTAAGGCAGATTCTAGGAAATGAAACGATCAGCAACGAGGAATGATGTCTCGCATTAATGATGTAATACCTGCTCCTGATGGATTTGAGTTTATTCTTTTATTATATTTTAATGATGGTGATACATCATTGCTGATGCAGGTCTATATACTAAAAAAATAAACAAAACCTGAAATCCAAGAGAGAAAATGACGAATCATAAAAATACAAAATCACTTTTAAAGCATTTTGCATTCGGCGCCATATCTTACTATTCATGGCATGTTATTTCCGAATGTCTTAATGAAGCAGAAGGTGATGAGAAAATATGTAAAATTTAGTTCACTAATATTTTTGGAGTCTTGGAATTTCCTTACAAACTTTCGAAAATGATCATGAAATTAAATTCTCCTTTCATTTGATTAATGAATAAAATTAATTTTTATCTTCCGTCAGCAATGATTTGAATTTCCAAAAACATCAATTAATCCTAATTACGGGCGAATAATTTTCCTGAAATGAAATGAAATTTCTTTTCTTTCATAATTAAATATTTCACTTTCTCCAGAAAATGAAACGTTCTTATTTTCGAAAAAAAAAAAAATGATCAAATATTCCATCCGTTTGAGACTTTGAATTCATGTGGTTGATTGAAACATATTGAAAACAGAATTGAATAGTTTTAGGGAAATACCTTTTGTAATTAAAGATTTAAAAATGGAGGAATTTATCGATTTTAAAATGAGCAGAAGATTCATTTAGGGACGTCTAGAAAATGAAAGATTCCTTACCTTCTATGCAAAAAAAAAAAAAAAAAAAAAAAAGCTACTACTTTTGTGCTCTTGTCTTCATATAACAATATTTTCACTTTACTTCAGCGCAGAGCAATGTTAAGGGAAAATTAATTTCTTTCAAGGTGTTAAAACGAGTATAAAATTCATTTTTATTACAGTTAAAGTTTTTTCATTTCGTGATGGTGTGAAGGTGTTTCCAAGGAAAGGGGAGCTTCTGAGGGTAAAGACCCTTGAGCACTCATGGTCAGAAATCTGACTTCTACCTTAAATGAAATGTACACACACATTCGCTTGCACAATCGCTTTTTACAGGGGGACACATTCACACAACTCATAGATAGAGCGCAGAACAACCCTGCCCGAACCGGAACGCCTAGATCATGCGGAAGACGGGATACCCCTAGGTCAGGAAGTCGGCATTTTTTTTTCATTTATTCATCTGTATTAAAAAGTGACCTTTATATATTATGTGAAGATTTTTTTAAATTCCCATTTATTATTTCGTATCGTAAAAATATTTATTTATATTATTATTATTTTTTTTTGACATAAAGGGACCCTTCTGTATGTTTACATCTCATGTTTTTTTAAAAAAGAAAATATTATAACAGATTATAATGTTTCAACTATCGTTTGCATTCTGATAAAAGCATAATTCAGTTAAGAATTTTTTTTGTAAAACGTTTTTGGGTAATAGAAATGCTGTCTTGTTTTTACTAAGAAATAAAAAAAAAAGACCATGATTTTTTTAAACAATTAGGTTTTTTTTATCTATAGATTTGCTATAGATAAAATACAGCTGAAAATACTTAAAGATTTAAATGTATTCGTGAATTTTTCATGGCAGCTGCTCTTTTTTACCCTGTTCTAGAGTTCACTGATAAACAGGGCCTGCCATCTGGGGGATGCTATGCACCCGGGCCCTGCGATAGAGAGGCCCCCCCCCCACCATGATTAAAAATGAAAACAGTGTTCTGAACAATAATAATGTCACTCAAGCTAAAAATCTACAAGCTTGTTTCCATATGGCTGGCATTTACTGAGCCTGTATCAGGCAAAGATTGCAGTAATATCTGTAAAAAGGGGGAAAAGTTCGTTTATGAATAAGGAAACACCCATCAGACATGTTAAGACAGAACCGCGTGCCCGGAGCCCAGAAGTCGAGGCAGGGTTCAAATGGACTTGCAGATCATCAGCTCTCAACTTCTGTCTATATCTAAAAAAAATTTTTTTTACAATCTTTTACCTTGCCAGTGACTCAATATAATAAATGCTGAACCCTCTTTCAGCAAATTGAAATTAAACAAAAGATTCTCTTCGGTCAAGCATATGGGTAGAGTGCTCAAAGGCTCTTGCAACGCTAAGTGTCGAAAAAGAAATGGGAATTTTTTTTATTTTCCTGGAGTAATGAATAACAAAAACAAAAACACGCATTATTAAATAAATATGAACATGTTCGTTTTTTTTTTATTTTTTTTTTTTACTTTGATAAAAATTTACGGCCCCAAAATGGTTTCTTGCAACCGGGCCCCTTCATAGAGAAGACCAGCTGTGCTGACAAGAGATCCATTCCGAACTCAAATACGTTTCAAAAAGCAAAGTTTTGAGGAGACAACCCATTGCTTATTGCCGAAGAAACTGGAGGAACATAACTTTCTGTCATTTTAACTTAAACTTTTGAGTGAAATGCCATTATTTACAATCGCGACTTTGTTTCAGAAAGAACTAAACCGATTAAACTCCTGGTCCCTACTTGTTAGTCTGTCCATCACAAGAACTCTGCTAGACGATCGTCTATGTTTACTGCTGGCGTTATAGAAACAGCTTACTGTTGGAAGAAGGGCCCTCGGTGGCCTGGTGATAAGGTCTCGGCTTCGGAACCAGAGGGTTGCAGGGTCGAGGCACCGATGAACCGCCGTGTAAGTGGATCTGGTGCACGTTAAATCCGTCGGGGCCAAGCGTCCTCCCGCTGGTGTGGTGTGGAGAGGCGGGTGCCAGTTCAGATGTCGTCCCCTTCATTTGACCGTGGTTCAAAATAACGAGCTCCGTCCCAAAATAGCCCTCGTATTGCTTTAAACGGGACGTTAATGTAACTAAACTAAAATCAAATTGTTGGAAGAAATCATTTTGCAGAGGTAGGAATTCATTCAAGTTTCTCACGTTGGCACGTTTAGCTCCAAACTGGCGACAATACGAATTATTGCATTTAATTTTTGAAAAAAAATTTAAAAAAAAAATTCATTAAGGTGAAAATTCTTTGCGTACTCGGAATACTGAAAACATCTAATGTTCCTGTTACATTTTTTCAAAGAAAAAAGCAAATTAATTATTTTTTGTATGTCCCACGATTGCACAAGAAGAAAAAAAATTAAGAACTGAAATCATGCATGACAAAAAATTTATCGTCTTCATTTAATCACAGTATCTCTGCATGTGTATGTCGAAAAGAAGGCCCGGTGCAGTGTTAAATCGTCGGACATCGATGAAACGGAGCAATCATCTATCAAATTCAAAAATTGAACATGAGAACATGATGATACAGTTGATAACGAACCTAATTGTTTCATAAGAACTATTTCAGAGATTAGGGTAGTCTGGTTGGTTGGGAGTTGGATTCTCCTCTTTTAGGGGACGAGTTCGAGCTCCGCCGTCCGAGGACTTTTGTGTGTGTGGTGACTGGCGCACGTGCAAGTCTATCTGGGTCCCAAAGCCCTCCATGACGAGAATAATACCACTGGGGTACTGATTCAGAGGTAATCGCTCTCTGATCCAGGTCTAAATTACGATCTGTGAATGAAAAGCATGCATGAAGTCCGTTCCGTAAAAAGGATTGTCACGCGTGAGTAGCTAACTCGTACTCTAGGCCCTAGAAGGCTCTACTGGGAAACACTCAAACAATTCATTTTAAATCGCAATGGCTCTTTAGTCAGTGATCTTATCTGTGACAAGTGCCATTAGGAACGAAAACAACAGAACTATTTTTGAAACAAAACGGTAGAAAAATCAAAGAGTTTTTAATCGTGCATAGGTGGGCTATTTTTTAAGAAAAGGGAATTTTCAAAAACAACTCGTAGGAACATTTTAAGGAAATTTTTCTCAAATATTTGCTTCTACATTTTGTCGAAATAATTTCAATTATTCTAAAGAAAATTGATTGGAGAATCGTAAAAATTTAAATGCATAATTAATTGCGTTTTCTTTTTGAAACCACGAAAAACATTTTGAGTGGCATGAAATTTTTAGATCAGGTAGCGAACCGTTAAGTATCAACGTGCCATTTTTTTCAAAGAAATGTTTAATGAGGTATAGATGTGCCGTCAAATAATTTTGAACTTCTGATAATTGGGAAAATAGTAAAGTAACATCCGTGGGACTTCTGCTGTGTGGAATAGCTATTCTACCCTTGTGTATTCTCTGTGAGGTGTGAGAATGAGCCCTCCAGTAAAAAGGGGTTGTGCAAGCGAATGTATGTGCGTCATCTTCGTATGAGCTAGAAGTGAGACTTCTGCCCTCTGGATGCTCAGGGGTCTTTACCCTCAGAAGCCAATGCATCACTTCTCCGTGTTAACACGGACACGGCAACAACACTGAGGTTTCAGAAATACGTTCAGACGTTTATTACTTCCAAAATAAATGAAGAAATTGTCTTAGAAATCCCCGCCCTGTGAGTAAGAAAATGACGTCACACTTACACGTTATCATCCGAGGGGGTTCTCATCTTCAATAATGAGCAACTGAACAATGGATTAAGGTTTTAATTGGGGTCGATCAACTGCTGTCTGATTACTTAACAAGGGATTAAATTTAATAACATACCAAAAGCGAAAACTCAATTATAAGTTTAAGATTATTTTGGGAAGAAAAGGAAAAGTACTGAGAAGATAGAGCTAAAAATTGTTTTTTAGGCTATTCGGTTGATTCCTCCATCAGGATTACGAATATAAAGATTTATCATAAAGATAAGCTAAGTTGTTGTGCTGAGTTTCATGCTAGTGCTGTGCTTACGATTGGGAGTGTAAGATATGCACATATGTAACACGTGTTTCTCTCCTCTCTCTCTCTGCATATATATATATATTACTGAAAATTAAGTTATATATATATATATATATATATATATATATATATATATATA
>JAPMOQ010037680.1:785542-796320 GCA_026543055.1 Argiope trifasciata | reverse complement strand
CACACACACACACACACACACACACACACACACACACACACACACACGACAATTTTTTTTAGAAATAGGCGAATAAGACATTTCCACCTCAATTATATTTATAAAAATCGTCTCCCCTTTTCAGTCTTTTCTAAGCTTAAAAAATAAAATTCTAGAAAATGTCATGTTCGACAGGAATAATTAAAAAGCACTTAAGTAAGCACTTTTGATAGATGGCCTTAATACCGAACTTGTAGATTTTCATGAAAATCGGGTGAAATTCATTCTTTCAGATCCGGATGCTGGAGTGTGGAATAGCTACAGATTGAAAGCATTACAGCTCTTAAAGAACACACAGATCTAATATAGAAAATGAATGTCTGTTTGCTCGTATTTTATGCATTGTTCATCCCGTTTCGATAAAACATTGCCAAATGATTGACTGAATGCACTTCATATGATTATTTCGGCGGCAGCAACGCGCCGGGTAACAGCTAGTCTATAACTATATCTGTACTTATAATAAAGCTCAAAATGTGTGTGTTGGCGCTCCACAGGCCAGACCGTTGGACCTGCAACTACCAAATTTGGTACACGTATACCTTGGAGGTCGGGAATGTGCACCTCGGAGCCCTTTTTAACAAGAATTCGAATTAATAAAAAATTAAGCGAAATTTCAACATTTTTCCGCTATAACTTCCAGAAATAGTATCGCACAAACATGATTTTTACATCAATTTAAAGATTAAAAAATTAGCTTTCTAATGGTATCAGTGTTTGAATGCATAACTTAAGCTTCTATTTTTAACGAATTTTTAAAGAAATAATTCAAACACGATTTTTTTAGCACGTGACTGGATAAAATACAAGAAAACAACGACGGAAGTTCAAATAAAAAAAAAAACTATCATCGCCAATGAAATCTAAAGAAATGCAACTGTAAAGTATTTTTTCGACGTGGGTATATAATAAAGATGCATTTCTTACAGGTACATTTTTGGGGATGCATTTTCATTTACTTTATTCCGCCCAGAAGCAGCTGAGTTGTATCTTCGGTACTCAATTCAATAAAGGAATTCTGTGCAGCAGTGATGGAATCTTTCACATATCGCTAGAATGCGAAGTGGCGGTCGGCTTTTTTGGGAGATGCCCTCACGACTGATTCCTTACCTGTAAATTTTTTCCCTTCCATTTTCCTCTCTGTTTGAGAGATTCCGTGCCAAATATGTCTTGCCTCTTTTATTTAATGTCAGGTTTATGCTTTCCGTATCTGGCAATGGAGTGCTCTAATTCACTTTCGAAAACGCCTTCAGAGACACGATGCAGACTTCGCATTCAGTTCCACTGGAACATATATGTTTTGAAAAGGTCCTTTATGATGGAAAAAAATTATGATAATTCTGATAAAGTTTTTTTCTTTTAGTTTACAGCTCCATTACATAAAACCCCTTTATTAATTTCATCCTTTGTTTAAGGTATCCAAACACGTTCGAAGCCCTTTTTGAAAATAAATAAATGGTGTAGGTATACTTTAACCCTTCTAGGTTTCGAAGACTCTTCAAATTTAGTAATAGGATGTCAATATTTGAAATAAACTTTAACACTTTTTGAAAATTGACATTTAATGGCATAAATTTAAGCAAATAAAACTTCAAATGGACTACATTCAAAAACCATTATACTAATCCTAACACAACTTGTACTAAACTAAACTGCATAGTTTTCTGTAGAGAATGAATCACAATCGTATAGTTCTAATTATTAATACAAATTTTACAGCCAGTGAAAGATTTATCATGAATTTTTAGTAAATTTATGACATTATTACTCAAACAATAGGCTGTCAATTAAAATCTGTTCACTCAATCTGAATTCGTTTCAGTTCATTCCATAGAAAATAGTATAAAAACAAAGTCCATCCAATTTCATAGTAATGTGATTTTAAAAATTTTGTGTTATTGGATTTGAAGTGAACAAGAAATGGGTAAAAATCAGTTTTGAGAAAAAGGCATTTAAAGTATGCAGTAACTTGTTTTAAAAATAAATGATGGGTATAAATACTTAGAATTCACCACATTTATAGCTTATAACTTCTTGCTGCTAATTTCCCAATAATTTTCCTTTTTTAATCATTAAAAAAATGTCCGGCAATTTTTTTATTTGGCAGTGAATGCTACTTAAATTCCTTCATTCTGTCTTTGTTGAGCTCATCAAATGTTCTATCTGAATTTGTACTCGATTACAACAGTTTGGAGGATATTTAATGATCCCGTAAAACTTTCGTTAAAATGTATTGCAAACATAAATATCCCTCATCAGAGCCCAACAAAAACGCTTTTAGGTACAAATTTCCACAAAACCCTTGTAAAAACTCTCATTGACATTTTGTGTTTTTCTGTGTCAAACATTTTCCGAATTTAAAACCAAATTTGTGTTTATACAAGTTTATAACATGGTTTAGGAGCCGTAAAATCGGCATTTCCGGTTATTTAAAAGTCAACTTCTGGTTTACCGATCATTATAAAAATATTAATATCTTGACTTCTTATTAAAAAGTAAATCTGTTTTGGATAGTTTAAAAACTCGTCTATCCAATAAAATAGTTTTTTAAAAATGTCATGTTTCGACATTTTTAACATGTTCGGATACCTTAATACGTAATTTTTTCATTCAAGTAAAATAATGGGGGGAATTGAAAATGGTATGTATGCATTGGAAATGTATTCTGTAATTTCGATTGTGGCATTACGAAGAAAGTTTAGAAGAAACACGCCGCTCTGTTTGACTATATTTGTGTTTCATTTCGTGGTAAAGCTAAGTAAACTTGGCAATTTTTAATCTTCATTACGTGATTAGAGTGGTACTTTAACTAGTAAACTTATCTTAAAATTTCGGCCTTACAGTACAGAAAAATCTGTTAACATTGAACTATTCAACGTACAATAGGTATGAATGGGTCACGGCTCTTAAAATTAAATAAAATCAGCTCTTAGGTTCTGGACTTTAAGAGTTCCAGTTTCGAGATCGTATTTCCCTGAAAAACTGCATTTGAATCGGGCCCTTTGCTTGTAGTCGGTGTTGTTTCTTATGGCACTTGCCATTGGACAAACCCGCTGTGACGTAGACAGCAATTTGAGCCAGTAGGGTGCGTTCCTTGATTTTTTTCAATCGGGCTATCTAGGACCAAGAGAACGACTTTGCCACTCACGTGTCACAACCCTTATTAAGGGGTGGATTTTCATTCATGTATTTTTCATTCAATTATCCACAGATCGTCATTTAGACTGAATTAGACAACAGGATACGAGGAATCTCGACATGGAGGACTTTGTGGCCACCAGAGATTTATACGTGCGCCTAGTCTCTAGCATGACTGGCGGATTCGAACTCGTAGCCTAACGGACACGAGTCCAAACACCCCTGCCAACTGTGTGGTGTGGCGTGGAGAGGGGGTTGCCAGCTCAGGCGTCGTCCCCGTCATCTGACCGTGGCTCAAAATGACGAGGTTCATCCCAAAATAGCCCCAGTGCTGCTTCACAACGGGACGTTGATATAACGAAAATTAAAAACTAAAAACCAAATGTTGGGATTTGTTTAGGGGAAAGCAAGTGTTTTCAAAAATAGATCTGGTTGTAGCGTACCATCAGATTCCCGCACACCAACCAGATTTCCCAAAAACAGCAGTTCGGTCTTTTTGAATTTCCGTTCCTGAATTTTGGTCTCTGTTCTGTTGCGCAGACTTTTTAAAGGTTTGTGAAGGAGGTTTTAAGACAACTCGATTATTGCTAAATTTATCTTGATTATATTTAAGTGACCAGTGAAAATCACGTCCGGCTCACCAGCGTGGCGATGGTGTTGGCTGGAATCGCGCCAATGTGTAGACTGAATTCCGCCAAGGATCGAACCTGCGATGTTTGGGTTTGAAGTAGCGTATACTTATCCATTCGACAAAAGTGAATGTTAGTGTCAGTTACTGGCTTATTAAGATGTCACCACACAACCCTGCCCTGTCTCCACGCAGTCGCGACTCCTGCTTGTGTATTGCGTTGTTCTGGTAAGAGGGTGGGGACCGATCATGTGTAGTTCTCGTCATCTGATCGTTTTTCTAGCATCGTCCCAAAATAGCTCCAGTGTTGCTTTAAAAGGGACATTAACTAAAGTTTAGTTTAGTTATATTAACGTCCCGTTTAAAGCAACACGAGGGCTATTTTGGGACGGACCTCGTCATTTGGAACCACTGTCAGATGACGAGGACGACACCTGAACTGCCACCCCCTTCTCCAGACCACGCCAAACCAGCGGGAGGACGTTTGGCCTGACCGATTTAACGTGCAAGAGACTCCCTTCACACAACAGTTCTTCGGTAGAATCGAGTCTCGAACCTTCCGGTTCCAAAGCCGAGACCTTTCCATCAAACCACCGAGGCCGACATTAACTAAACTAAACCAAATGAACTTGAGTGAATAGCAGAAAACACCTGGAACTTTTCGGTCCCAATACAAAGACTTTTCCGCCAGGATATCACACTCTGCAGATGTATAAAGGCAGCATTGTTGAAAACATAAAATGCTACCATTAAAGCAATGAATGAAGGAAAATTATTATTCTAACTACTAATGTCAATGTCAGAAGATGTTAATGCAGTAACAAAACGCTTTAACGACTTTTTAAGCAAACTTTCAAATGGCCCTCCATTCCGTGTTCTTCAATCATTGCAAGACGCCGCGCAGAAGATGGGGAGAAAGGCAGCTATTGACTACCCCGAAAGGAATGTTAGTTTCGCTGATCTGTCCATGTAAAGTTGGGCAGTACTTATTCAGCTGTCGACCCCAACACGTCCTGTCGATACCGCTACGTTCAGTGGTGGAAGGGTGATCGGCTGAATGCAAGAAGATACCGCACATGCTACTTTAACCTTCCAGCGGGGGCGCGTATATGAGAGATACACTAGAGATGAATTTCGTTTTTGATCTGGTGGCACTGGGATCACCTGTCTTTGGATATTTCTCCAACTATCTTTGACCTACTTTCAGTTGTCGTCGTCAGTTTGTGGCGTTAATAGGTCTCTTCCGATCAAATATTTGCATTTTAGAGATATATGCCCTATCGTTCATGTAAATTTTTGTCACATCTGATTTTATATGATTTTACAAATAAATCCGTATTGTTTCAGACTGGCGACAGTTGGCAAATGACGAAGGAAAATGTTGAATAAAAGCACCCACATCTCTAAAAAGTGAGCTAAAATGAAAGGTGCTAAAGAGAAAAGCCGAACTAGGCATTGAAGAAGTGTAAGCTGCGACGTCAGGGAAAAAACCCTGCCAAAAAGAAAAGCGGACTAGAATCACGAGGTATTGAAGAAGTGGAAGATTTGACAAATTTATATGTTTGGAGCACACTGAACACATTTGCTCAAACTGCAATGCTGCCATGAAATAACAATGAAACTATTTTCTTCCTTTCCTTTCATACCTAACTTTCAATTACTTTTTCCTTTTCATTTATAAATGCTGTATTTCTGCACTTCTATCTTTTATATGCCAATTGTTCTGTCAAAATATCGGCAATTTCATTTATATTATTTTTAAACCAATTCAGTTAACCTGTGGTCATATTATATTGCTATTGCAACCTATGCTTATATTGTTTCTGCTTCTTTTTAAGTAAAAAATGTTCAAAGTGATTGCAGTTATTAATCCTAAGCTGATTACAATATAATTTTAATAGTTACGCCTTTGAAAATTTGCATTTTACTATATCGTATGTCGGAAATACGCACGACCTTTCATGTTGGTATGACGGAAGGTTAAAGACGTGAAAATAGCATTAGGCAATACCAGATCCTACTCCATTTGCAAGCATTGCCCCTCATCACAATGAAGCCCAGAACACATATTCCAGCTGCCCTGCCGTTGCTGCTACCATCTTCATCCCTCTTTCGAGGGAAGATGTTCTGTACAGCCTTCAGGCTCAGAGACTCGCTGAGTTCATCCTAAAAGTTTTTGGACTGATTTGAATTTTTTAATATCCATAGAAAACGACAACAACTGCTGGGCCGCGGTAGCCTGGTTGGTAGAGCGTCAGTCATGTACCCGAAAAGTAGCGATTTCTGTCCTCGTCTCGGCCAAAGACCGTCGTGTTGCATGTTCAATAGGTCATAACTGCAAAGCCCTCCAAGTTCCCATACTTCTGGGGGCACTGAATCAGCGATGAGTCGCTCCCTGATTTGGATCTCAATTCCGACTTGCGGATGGATGAATGAGTTCGATCACCCCCTGAAAAGGACTGTGTCGTCCTTTCACCTTATCGATGCTCTTTCGCAACGAAAGGGGCTCGCTTTTACCTTCATTCGAAAGAGCAGAGCTCATTCGGCCTGATTTGACCAAGTGGCATTAGACCCACCCACAACTACTAATGCATAAGTGAATACGTAAAAAAATTTATATTGGATGGATATAATATATATATTTTTAATTTTATATTTAAATATACTTTGTAGTAAATCAAACATTTTTTCAAAAGTTTCTAACAGAGGATCCATTGTTTGCAAATATGACTCAAGAGTCCTCTATGTTCCGAGTTTTTATTTTGGTGCAATTGAAAATGTTTCGAGATTTCCACCATGCTTGCACTTTGCTTTGAATTTCTCATGAGAATGTTAAGATAGGCATGTTTATTCATTGTTCAACCAATAAAATGGAAGCTGTGGATACCAGTACTTGCCATACAACCCCAGAATATTTGATTGTCACAGTATTTGACAGTAGGCCATGAATATTTAAATTTGGTAACGTTTGTTGCAACCATAGTAATACCTTGTAAAACGTTTTGCTTGCCAGCTGGTCCAAAATTAGTATATTTGCTTTCATTTACAGAAATTAAATATTCCGGAAATTCTTTTGGTGACATTCAGTGCAAAATTTTAACAACACATCTGCCTGACTTGCTGATTTTCTCTGCTGATGCAGGGTTTTCATCAAGGTATACTGCTACGATATTTATGTTTTCTTAAGATATCCAACTACGTTCGAAAGAAAATTTGGCAAAAATAGAATTTTTAAAAAACTATTTAAAACTATGGTTTTTAAATGAATTTTCAATTATAATACGAAATACTATACATGCAACAAAATCATTTGAAAATATATTCTGAGAAATAGGGAAATCTGTGGTAAATTTTAATGAAATTTAACTCAAACGGTTAACACTACACAAAGTTGTAACGCAGGAATCATATTTTTCTTTCTACACATGTTATAGAATATAACAATGAATGAAATGAACCAAAATCTGGAGATGCAAAGAAGTGATGGGTACAAATATACGCAGGTATGCACTTCTTCCATTGATTAACTACTTATTTTTTCTAAAAACACCTATAAATGAAAAAGTATTTCATCGACAATAAGACTTTTGGTTCATTTCATTGCCCATATTATTTAAAACACACACCAAACTTTTTAAGTCACTACCTCTATTAGCTTTTGAGATATTGCGTTAAAGGAGGAAAAATACAATGAAAATTGAAGTTCTGAGAAAATGGAAGTCAAAGTCAAATTTTAACTGAAAAGATAAAAATTTCTTAGAAAAGATAAACTGTTTTGGAGAGATGAAAATCTGGTTTACAAGAAATAATTAGAAAAACAAATATTAGCCATTGTGGTCGATAACCAGTGTTTTTAACGTCGTCGGATACCTTAACACATTTCTGACAGTTTCCAGGACTTACATATTTTCAGAATTTACATTTGTAACTGTTATTATCCTCTGGTGGGATACAAAAGTTTGGAAAGGATTCGTCCAACCATTGATTGAAATGAAAATGGCAGTCCCAAAATCCTTCTTTTTTTGGTTTTAAAATTGAATGTTAAATCAAATGTCTCGTTAAAAACACATAGTGTACACTTTAAATGCCATTTAAAAACACTAAAACATATTTTACGATCATAATTGGGAACAAATGAAGAGATGAATGAAAAGACCGAGAAGCAAAAATTCAGCCAGTGGTGATGTCTTGAAGTACGTCAATAGATCGAGAAACCGAAAACTACCAACTCTGCTGTTCCAAATTTATCTCATTACTGTTATGGCCTTTGTTGATCATTTTGTTATTTTTCGCTTCCTTAATGATCATATGAATCTTAATCATATGGTATCTTTGTTTCACCGAAAATATCTTCGCGCGCAGACTAATGAAAGGTTAGGATCACTCAAGGCCTATTGAACTAAGGCATGGTTAGAATGAGGAACATAAACCGTTTAGCCATCTATCAATCGGTTTACTCAAACATTTGCTTATGTTATTGATCGGCATTATTAACAAAATGCGCTTCAAAAAATGAGTCGAGGTGACCTGGGGGTAAGATCATGGCTCGTAAGCCGTTGGATTTCAGGTTCCGATTTCACCGAAGAAAAGTCATGTAAAAGGGTCTGTTGCACGTTCAATCCGTCAGCGCCTTATGTCTTCGCACTGATGAGGTGTGGAGAGGGATTGTTAGCTCATTTGTCGTCCTCGTCATCTGACCACAGTTCTAAATGGCGAGGTTCATTCTAAAATAGCCCTAGTGGCACTTTGAAGCGGGACGTTAGTATAACTGAACAAAAACAGACCCAGAAATAGTTGTATCAGTCCGACGAAGCGCGAGCGCTGTGTGGGACTTAAGCATTTGCTAAATTGAGCTATGTGCCGAGCTTAGATGTTTGTAGTATAAGCAACATGGAATCGTGTGAGGAGTAGCCAGTCGTGTAGTAGTGAGTTGGCAGTTGAATAAAGCTAAAGCGAGGAGACAGTGGAGAATTATAGACGTTTGGAGAGACTGAAGCTACGTAGATATCCACCTCCTGCTGAATTCTGACAGACTGCTTTGTGTGCAGCGGTTGTTATAACTACCGAAAACTCTTTGTGGTTTGTTGCCTTGCATTGTCCGCCTCTCTTGTGTATTCTCTGTATTTTTGTCTTCGTGTTAATAAAATTTCGTCATTTGTTTCTGAGACCTGTTGATTGCATTCCTTCACGAACCATCCAACCGAAAAAGAGCCCTGAATCCGTAACCGTGTACATTTTTCATTGAGTACATAAACCTTTTTAAATTTGTCTTCAAAAATAATATTGTAACGCCACTTTTTTACTCGTGGGGAAAAACCGGCAGTTAAAAACTCTTTCTCTTCAACTCTCAACTGTGGAAGATTAAATATTTGAAGCAATGAGAACGGTTTGAAATTCAGAGCAACAAAGTAATTTATGGTTAGAAATTGAAGAAAAAATATTTTTTAAAAATTACTTAACATCTGAAAAACAAACTTGCTTAATAAAATGGTATCATTAAAAAGTCAATTTTAAAATTTTAGAACGGCGTAAAATTGATTCTTGTGCAGTAATATTTTCTGAAATTATCCCTGGAAAACGACAATGAAATGATATAATTCCTACTAATAAATCCAAAGCAACACGAAATTTAGTGCTGTTTGCAAACCAAAGCGAAAGCTTCCTGAAAGTAGTCTATCTTTTCCTTTAACGCTCTTGTTTAATGCAATATTTGAGAATGTCACACGCATTCCAGTAATTATTACATTCGTCTGGATGAAGAATGCATTTAGAAAACAATGTTGCTATTGTGACAAGCCACTTTACAAACCCTCTGGTGAGAAAAATTAAAACCAACCAAAACTGCGAAACAACTATGAAGTTGAACGTGGAAGAGAATGGCTTTTGCAGGAACGAAGTGTGTTGATAAGAAATCACGGCTAATGAATTCACCCTAATACTTATTTGCTAATCCAACTCAAACCATAAATAAGAAGATAATGTCTTCCCTTACATTAATGTTGGAACAAAATAAACAATGTGTCAGTATAAATAATTCAAATAATTTTGATTTGTCAATATAACTTTAAAAGGACTTGAACTCATTTTTGTAATTATCTTTAAAAAAGTAATATTAAAAAGACAAATTCAAGTTTAAAATATAAAATAGACTAAAAGGGATTAGCCTAACACTTTTGAGATTAATCTAAATGTTCGTTTGGCTCAGGGCAGCCTCCACCAAATCGGCGATAAACGGTCATTTCTGGCTGTCGTGATCGGCACTCATACTGTTTTTTTATTTTTTTATTATAACACTAGCTGGTGCCCGGTGCGTTGCTACCGCAGTAAAAATGATCATTGAAACAAAACTTGAAATAGTTTGGAATTTGAAATAGTTATCTTGTTCAATTAAGAAAGATAATAAGAATGTTTATTTTCTTGTCGACAGTGAATACATTCATTGAAATGGAAGCATATAAATGAGAAGCATAAATGGTATTTGTTCTATTTTTATTGTTCTATTCTACAAGAAAATATTTTTATGTATTAGATTTGTGTATTGTTTTAGAATTGTAAAGCTTGGTGTTCTATCAGAATGGTAATGAAAAAACTCGCTATTCGTTTAATATTAGTTCACAATTCTCCAGTTTAATGTTTGAAAATGTTATTAAAATATTTTCTTTTAAAATCGATTAAACATAGAAAATATATTTATGCCATAAAATATTTAATATAGTTGAAAAGATAATTTTTTGAAAACTAAGAAGGCGCAAAATTATTTGTACTATAATGTTTTCAGAAGTTACCGAAAAAAAAACAACGCTAAAATTTTATAAAATGTTTATTTAAATTTTCAAACCTACAGGAATGGTTCCCCTAAAACTTTCTCTGTAATAAAACTACTCGTTCAGAGAAAGACTTGCATTGCATTTATATGCAATTGCTTGTATGCAAATATATATTTATATGCAAATATATATTTATATGCAAATAT